>JAJMEW010000001.1:0-243052 GCA_030574395.1 Pichia californica
GAGCTGGCTACCAACAGAAGACAATCAATAAGGACAAAACATGCTCAAACAAATATGATCAATAACAGTTATTCTCATTCTTTGAATAATTTTCATAATTCACATCATAATCACAAATATCCTCAAAATAAGCATAATACAGGTAAATATAACCATAGTAATAATAATATCTACAATTCTCAGTGTTCAAGTATGGCTAATAATTTTTATTCTTATCATGCGAATTCAAAACCTTCAGTCACTCCTCCCGAACTTTCTAATCAGGTATCAATATCAACGTTAAAGAATGATTCATATACGCCTTCTCCTGTTTCCACTCCTAATATATCGAATTCTATATTTAAGGAAAAGAATTATTTTGTTTCTAAAAATGATTCTTTTTCTTCTGTACAATCAGCTCAACATCTAACAAATCCTCATGATTCGAGACAATCATCTCAAGCGCATACCGAAATTACTACTCATTCAATTCCAAACTCTGGTCATATGGTCTCCAATGAAGAAGTTGCTTCTTATTTTCAGCCTTCTTTATTTTCAGACGCTCAACTTTCTTTCAATTTTGTTCCAATTTGGTTACCCCAGTTTACAGCAGATAATGATGTGGTTTATAGAAATCAAGCATTGAATGTTGTGACTAAAGATGTACCTTTTATTGATGCTGATTATATCAATGATGAGTCACTTTATGAATCTCCAGATACCCTCAATTTAATTTCGGATTTAAACCAATTAACAATCTCATTACAACGCCATAATACAATCGATTCAAATATTAATAAAAATCCATCTTCGAACAACTTGAAAAATACACCACTTCAAGATAATAATTTTAACAACTTCAATAACAATAGTAAACTTTTACCCAATCAACAAACTACACAAATTTTTGACACCTTACCAAACTTTGCAAATTCCAGACTGACTGAAATTTTTTACACCGATCAAACAGATTTATTAACATGGGATGCATTATCCTCGAGTATTATTAATTCTTTAGATCAATGCATAACAAGCTTAAAGAAGATGGATAAGCCAATGTTCAAAAGTTCAATGAATGATTCCTCAAATGCTTTATCTTTATTACACACTGCAGGTAGATTAATTCACCAACAGTTGATAGATTCTAGCAAATTGGTCCAATTTAGCTCTATCTTGAAAAAAATAACCAATATTTTCATTCAATTTCGAATTTGGGCAACGTTAATTATGTCATCCGCAGATCGTGTAGAAGTTGCAAAAAAGAAAAATTCAACGAGTTTAGCTTTAAAAAATTCTAACAATGTCACTGAATCTAAATTGAATAATTATAAAGATTATTCCTTTCGTTGCAGATGTATGATTGAAAAGTTGTTAACTCATTTATGCGTACTTGTATCATCAATTTCGCTTCCAGGCCCAAATGGATTTTTTCAAAAGAATGATTTTAAAATTTTACCAATGGTTTACTCAAGATTTGTCAGGGAAAAATATGAAGGTGGTAATTTTAATAATAAATTTGCAAATTCAACAAATTCTTCTGATTTTTTTGTTAATTCTAATAATAATAAAAACCAAGTAAATATACTGTTAGATGATGAAGCTATCAGCAAGTTGAAATCAACTGAAAATAAAATTGTTGATTCATTGAAAGAAGTTGAAAACATTCTTTCTTTGAAAATGCCGCCAGATTCAACGCTACAAAAATTTTTAGATGAAAGAAATTTAAAGCTTTTGACTTCTATTTATCAAACAATTCCGTTATTGGCATTATTTATCAATACTATTGAATCAATAGACTTGACAGTTTTCGGAATGATTGACAAGTTAGCAGCAAAGAAATCTTCCCCAGAAAGACAAAATACTTTGGTTACACCAACTGATAGTTTATCATTGAAAACAGATTTTAATAGTGTTAAGACTAAGGATAATTATAATGAAAAAGGAATTTTCTCACAATCAGATGGCAATTTTAATACCACAGTGACTAATACCGAAGATGAAGATGATCAAACTGCTTATAGTAGACCAGTGGATGATACTCCTAATACTTTGAATGAGATCAGAGATGATATTCATCAATCACCAGTCTCCGAAAATGATTCTTCTGCTTTTTATAGCGATGATGTTGAGAGTGCTAATCAATCATTTTATGATGCTACAGCGAAGACATTCAGGCCAATTATTAATGATTTTATTTATTTAAAACAATTGTTACATTCTGCGTTTATTGATTTGATTCTTGATTCTCAAACAATTACAACAACTGATCCTGAAACTTTTTTTCCAGTTAAGAAAGATAGAGCAATGTCAAGTAAAGGTGCTTCCAAAACGAAACAATTAACTCAAATTTTACTGAAACAATTGGAATTACTGGATTCGGAATTATCACATGATGGAATATATACTTTAGAACCAAGTTTGAAACTTTTAGATACTATAAAATTATCTAAAGAAAGAATGAATTTAATTATTGTATCTATAACTCAATTAAAGGATGAACGAAGATCTATTTTAAATTATTGTTCTAGATTGATGAATACTGATTTTAATATTGCTTCTTTGTTTATTGCAGAAAGACACAATACTTTAGCTTCACTTACTAGTCAACCTAGTGGTACCGATATTTTTGGAGGTTTTGGAGGTACTAGTATTAATACTCATACAGGATTTCATGGAAAATCCACATCTACTATGAATTCTAGTACTGATCCAGTTGATGCAATGTTTTACTACCCAGTATCATCAGATGATAATACGAGTAATCACATTATTGACAAGATGATGGAAAAATCCGATGATTGGCCTGAATCAGAGAGTATTCCATGGTATATGGGACCAGATAATGATGAAGAGAGTTTAATTTATGAAACTTCTATATTAAAAGGTGGACCAGTAAGAGGTTTAATATCCAAATTAATAAATCCACTAAATCCCAAAGATGAATTATATGAATTTACATTTTATTGCTTATTTTCTACTTTTACTAAACCAATTACATTGTTTGAAATTTTGATTGAAAAATATCATATTGGTATGCCAGATGCTTTGAGTTATGAAGAATATGGTATTTGGTTAGAACAAAAATTAAAACCTCAACAAAGTAAAGTTTTGGAAGTATTTGAGAAATTATTTAGTCAATATTGGATTGTCAAATATACATCACCTCAATTAATTGATATATGGAACGATTTTGTTAATGAAACATCTTCAATTTCGAATGATTTAATCAATTTAGCTGATAAAGTTTTTTCATTTAAAGATCAAGAAGAATATATTGATTATTTTAAGTTAGGTAATAACGAATCTAAAACTATTCCAATGTCACCATTAACACCAGCTATTACTCATTTAAAACTTCAATCATTAAATATTAATTATGTTGCTGAGCAAATTACAGCAGTTCAGGCATTTTATTATAGAAAGCTTAATCTTTGGGATTTATTGGGTCGTACTTATAATTTTAACAAGGTATTACATAAAAAGAGTGAAAAAAATAATGATTCATTAGGTACAAAGAATATTTCTAATTTAATTAAGAATTGTAATAAGTTAACACATTTTACAACATATATGATTTTACGTCGTAATGATCTTAAAGATAGAATTGAATCAATTAAGTTTTTCATTTCACTTGCGGAGAGATTATTAGCATTAAAGAATTTTTCATCTATGACAGCTATAATTAGTGGATTAGGATCTACTAGTGTTTCAAGATTACGTAAAACATGGGATGAAGTTCCAGTTTCATTTAAAGCAAAATTTCAAAAAATGGATAACTTGATGTCAATTGGTAAGAATTATAGTGAATATAGAAACATTTTAAGGTTTGTTGAAACAGACGATGATGCATATTTACCATTTCTTGGAATGTATTTATCAGATCTGAGATTTACAACAGATGGTAATTCAGATTGGTTAGGTTCTAAAAAGGGTAATAAAGGATTTGTTAATTTTTTAAAGAGAATGAATATTATTAAGATTGTAAAGGAAGTTTTAGATTATAATGAAACATTATATCAAATTAAATTGGATACAGATTTTTCATGTTATTTACACCAGATGTTTATTGGTTTACCAGATGATGAAAAGATGTATGAATTATCTATTCAAATTGAACCAAGAGTTAGTTTATTAAAAACTTCCAAGAATTTAGGGACTGGAACAAATGTAGCACCTAATACAAGTATTAGTTCAGCTAGCACAAATGGTATGAATAATTTTTTTGGTGGATATAGTAGTACATTTGGATCAGTTAGTACTGCAACAAGTACACAAAGTGGCGATTCTGGAAATGTTAATACTTCTTCACCAGGTTCTAAAAAGGATGGTTGGAAATTGAAACAACGTTATAGATCATAGGAGTAACAAGTAATACGGTAACTTTAGGAATTTGCCGATTTTTTTTTCTTCAAGTCAGGCACTTGATACTATTATAAGAATACTAAATATAACAAGATATTATAATATATTTAATATATGTATATATAAAAAGGATGAGAAACGTTATAAGTAAATTTTAAAACTTTATATATATTAAACCATTTAAATTTAATTATTTTGATTAATTAAATTATAATTTGTTATAACAAAATTGAGACAATTCAGATCTGAGAGCTCTCGATTGTTTAATTGCATCATCAATAGAATCTTTTAATGTTGACTTTATATTAGTATTGTTGTTTGTACTTTTGGGTATGTAAAATGTAAGTAGTTCTTCATTTTGTAAATCTTTTTCATCATCATTATCATAAATATCTGAATGAATTGAGTTTATAAAGATTTGTGAAGAAGAAGAAGAAGAAGAAGAAGATACTATTGATGATGGGAAGTTTTTAACAGAAATACCAGAATCTATTAATGCTAAATTAACAGCAGTATGTATTAATGATAATAATTCAATAAATTTTGTAGATTTATCAGTATTTATTAAATTTACAAATATATCAATTGAAGATTTTGGATATTGATCAAGTAAGATAAGATTTGAACATGCAGTTTCTAATGTAGATAATATGACAGAATTTACAATTTGATATTCAGGATCAATATCTGAATTTAAATGATTATTATTATTATTATTATTGTTATTATTAAATGTTGATTCAGTTTGACGTGATGAAAGAAATGGTGATGAATGAAATGTAATTTTCAATACTGCTTTACTATTAAAAGTACGTTTAAAAGACGGACGAGGACCATAAACTGAGGCCAACAGTAAATTGTTTCCTAGTTGTAGAAATGAAGAACCAGTTGCAGTTGGAATATTTGATAATTGAATAAATAATTTTTGTTCATTAAAAGAAGATACTGATGTATTTTCAATGTCAGACTTTGATTCCACGGATGGGAAAGAAAGAGGAATTGCATTAGAAGGACCTAATCTCCTTCTTCTATCGACAGTATTCATATTTCTGTTTGTAATGTGTCAGAGAGAGGTGTATCAACAAGCTCATCCCATGTAAAATAGGAAAGAAACTACCTATAAAAGCAACCATTTGTGAAAAGTGAAAAGTAAAAAATTTCAACTGAGGCAGAAGCTGCGACAAAAGCGCTGTCGCAGATGGGGGTCAATATTGCAAAATTCAAAATTCGCTGAGCTTCTCAATTTCCATTGATTTGGTTTGGTTTGGTTTGGTTCAACTCTTGATTCTATTTCTTTAGATCAGTGTGCAGAAGTATAGAATATATACATTAGGAAAACGGAACTAAGTCATGAAAATGGAGAAGGCTATAGATCCAGTGGTTCCATATTTTTACAAAGCAATTGATGTATTTGCCGAATTTGTTTCTCCATATGTCAATGAACACCAACTTAATGAAACTTGTAAATGGTTGAAGGAAAATGATAAAGCGATAATATTATCTACAGTAGGAGCAATAACATTTGCATCAATTTATTTATTAATATCTGGAAAAGATACTAGGAAAAGTAAGAAGAATAAGAAAAAAAATAATAGTAAAGGTGAAAAGAAATCTTATCAAGTTAAAGTTAAGAAAGAGAAAGTAATTCCGGTTGATCCTGTTAAACTTGCTTATGATACTATTAAAAATGTTAAAGAAGAATTAGAAAATCAATATATTTCTCAAGTGGATAAACTTGAGAAAGATATTGAACTTGAACAAGAAGCTAAAAAGGCTGCTGAATTAGCAAGTAAAGCTAAATCAAAATCAAACTTAAAATCAAAATCAAAGAAATCAAAGAAATCAAAATCCAACAACTCTATAACAAAAAAGATTGAAGAAGAAGAAGAAGAACAACAACCAATTGTTGAAGATACCTCACCTACTATTCCATACAAGGAAACCACCAAATACCGTTATCTCTATTTGAATGAATGTCTCTTGAAACTACTTATGAGTCTTGATGGTGTTGAACCCAATGGTATTGAAGATATAAGGGCCCAAAGAAAAGCAGCAATTAAAGAAGTACAAGTACAATGTAAGAGACTTGATGCTATCAAGGCGTTTACGTAAGCGCACACACTCTCACATGTATATAATTTTTTAATATTTTTGATTTTTAAAAATTTTCTTAATTGGAGGTTGAACAAATTCTACTTCCATTTATGCATATATTGTCTGTATTTATCCTGTATATCATAATAAATAAACATATAACAGTGTCAGAAAGATGAAAGACAATATTTTGTTTAAATTGGATTTGCTAGAAGCTTTTTATTTGCAAAAACCAGCTCGTTTTGGTGTTACCAAACAAATGCTTAAATCTGATAAATATCAATCAAAAAAATCAAAAAGATCGTTATCTGTAAGAGAAGATAAATTTAAACATAAATTATTATCATTAAATAGAAATCAAGCATTCAAACTTATTAAAGAATTACAAAATGAAGCATTTGATAAAAAAATTCATTTTATTGAAATTACTTTATATAGAGCAATGAAAAATTGTTTAAAAAAGAGAAAATTAAAATTAACTCAAAAACTTCAAAATATAAAAGATAAAGAAACAATTGAAAATTTAAATTTTGACTTAGATACAATTAATAAATTATTAAAATTAGAAAATTCACATATTTTAAATGAAAATATTAAACATAAAATATTTAAAGTTATTATTCTTAAATATCCAACACATTTTGATATTAAAAATGATAAGTTTGAAGGTGTATCTAAAGATGTTATTTCTTATATCAAGCAAATGAAAGATAATAATCCACATAAAACAAATAGTTCGAGATTAAACGATTTATTATCAAAACTTTATGCTGATAAAAATGTAAGATCTGCAATTAATAATATAGATAATTTAGAAATTATTTGGGGTCCAAAAAAATATTCTGAGAACAATGATAATGATAAAGATGAAGAAGAAGAAGAAGAAGAAGAAGAAGAAGAAGAAATAGAAGAAGAAGAAGAAGAAGAAGAAGAAAAAAAAAAAGAAAAAGAAGAAAAAGACAAAGAATTAGCTAAATACAAAGAAATGCAAAGCAAAGCAAATGATGATGATGATTATCATGATGATGATGATGATTATGCTGATTATGATGATTATGATAATGAGGAGGAGGATGGAAATACTGATTGGAATGAAGATTATTACGAATTTTATAGAAACCAAATAGCAGCTTCATCCGATGAAGAGACAGAATATGGACTGAATCCAGATATTAACTATAATGAAATTACAGATGAAGAACCAACAGATGAAGAAGTTGAAGATAATAAAGTTAAATCAGAAGTCAAAGCTACAAAAAAGGAAAATGAAGCTAAGAGATCTATTGAAGAAGATGATTTTTTTACGTCTTCTGAACCTTCGTTAAAGAAAAATAAGAGTTCAATGAAAGATATACAACTACCAAGGCTTGCAACAGGTTATTATTCTGGTGGTGAAAGTGATGATGATGCTAAAAATGATGAATTAGTTGATGAAATAACAAAACCACGTAAAAATCGTCGTGGTCAACGAGCCAGACAAAAAATTTGGGAAAAAAAATATGGATCAGGTGCAAAACATGTTGCTAAACAACAAGAAAGAGCTAAATCTGATAGGGAAAGATTAAAATTAGAATTTGAAGCTCGTCAAGTTAAGAGAGATTTAAAACAAAAGGAACGTGAAGAAAGAGAAAAGATTAAAACTGAAAAAATTCAAAAACAACAAGAAAAGAGTGTTCATCCATCATGGGAAGCTAAATTGAAGGCACAAGAATCTATGAAAAATGCCAAGCCTGCTGGTAAGAAGATTACATTTGACTAGTTTATTTAATATATATCTAAATATAATGTATAATACTTGTAAAACTTGAATATCATAATAATAATAATAATAATAATTGATGAAAACTGAAAAACCCTTAATATGGTGGTCGCTTACGTCAGCCGTCAACTAATCTGAATATTTTTTTTTATTAGACTGGTTCTCCATTTAGATTCATTTCAATGTATTTGATATATTATAAATTGTGAATGATTTAATTGAATACTTTAAAAAAAAGAGATAGTATAGATGCTATTTTATAAGGTATTGAGAAATTCACAATATTTTAGTTTATCTTGTTTTAAATTTATAAATAAAAGGTCAATATATAATCAAACTAAAATGGAAAATTCATTTACATCAAAATATGTACCAGGTCAAATTCCAAAGATTGAATTAACAGAAAAGGAAACTCAAATCATTAATTTATTAAATAAATATACTAGATATTATAATGATAATGAATTTGAATCAAATAAAAAAATTACACTTCGAATTACAGGTGGTTGGGTACGTGATAAACTATTAAATCATCCAAGTCATGATATTGATATTGGAATTGATAATTGTTCAGGTGAATCATTTGTTATGGGGTTAAAAGATTGGTTAGATGATATAGAAAATAAAACTAATAATCAAAGTGAAGAAGAAAAAGAAAAAGAAACAGATACGGAAAAGGAAATAAAGATAGAAAAAGATACAACTAAAATTAATACAATTCATAAAATTAAAAAAAATCCTGATAAATCAAAACATCTTGAAACATGTACAACTAAATTATTTGGTTTAGATATTGATTTTGTTAATTTAAGATCTGAATCATATACAAGTGATTCACGTATTCCAACAATTACAACAGGTACACCAGTTGAAGATGCATTTAGACGTGATGCAACATTAAATGCATTATTTTTTAATTTATCAACAATGAAAATTGAAGATTTAACTGGTAAAGGATTAAATGATTTAGCAAATGGAATTTTGCGTACACCATTAGAACCAACTAAAACATTTTTAGATGATCCATTAAGATGTTTAAGACTTATTAGATTTGCATCAAATTATGGATTTAAAATTGATAAATTAACAATTAATTCAATGAAAGAAGAAAAAATTAAAATTGCATTAGAAACAAAAATTAGTCGTGAAAGAATTGGTGTTGAAATTAGAAAGATTATAATTAATAAAAGAGGAATGATTGGTGTATTAAGTGGATTAGAATTAATTAAAGAAGTTGATTTTTCTTGTATATTTGATTTAGGAGATACTAAAATTAATGATGAAGAATGGTTAATTGCAAATAAAAAACATTTAAATGATGATATATTATTAAGTATTGGTAATAAATTAAAATATTTACCTAAATTAGTTGAAAAAGGTATATTAAATTTTGATATAATTTTAAATGAAAAAATAGAAGATGAAAATGATAAAATTTTATTCTATTCATCATTAATTTTAAATAAATGGGGATCATTAAAAGTTAAAGTTGGTAAAAAGGAGAATGAAGTTTCTTTTTATTGTGTTTTAAATGGAATTAAAATGCCTTTAAGGATTGCTGAAAATGTTGCATTATTTTTAAATAATGTTGATAAGTTTAAAAATAAATTAAATGAATTAAATGATGGAGTTAATTTTAAAAGATCTGAAATTGCACAAAATTTTATATTGCCATTTAAAGATAAATGGGAATTAAATTTTTTAATTAATTATTGCATTGAAAGTTTTGAAAACTTTGATTATATTGAAGAGATTACAATTAAATATTCTAAACTTAGTAAATTAATTTATGAATTAAAATTAGAAAATAGTTATAATGAACAAGTATTACTTAATGGAAAAGATTTGATGAAGATTGCAAACAAAAAACCAGGACCATGGTTAAGACCAGTTACAGATCAATTACTTGTTTGGCAATTAGACAATCCCACAAGTTCAAAAGAAGATATGATTGAATATCTTCATACGATTATATAGTTAACATTTTGATGTTATCATTAACTCTTGTGATTAGTTATTATAGGAAGTTGTACATATATATACAAATATAATATTAATCTATATGATATATTCTAAAGTTATACAAGATGCTTTGAGAGAATAATTAGTAAATATGATATAATAAGATATAATAAGATATAATATGATATAATATGATATAATTTAATATAATATAATATAGCAAAAATTAGTTAACTTAGATCTTAACTTCCTTTACACCATGCTTCCAAATAGCAACGAATGGAGTTTCACCATCTTCTCTATAGTTCATTAAGACAACCATAGCATCTGGATCCATAGATTCACCAGTGTAGAATTCCCAATCTTTGAAAGAACCAATAACTTTTTTAACATAAGCTGCAGCACCCTTTTCGAAAACTTCAACTTCTTCAGGATTTGATTCAGCTAATTTAGCTTTAACAGCTTTCATATAAGACTTAATATAAGTTAAGAAAGATTTTTTATCGAATGCAGTTTGTTGAAGTCTGAAAGAATAAACAACATTGTTAACGGTTTCAACACCATCTTCAACATCTTCATCAGCACCATCAGCAGATGGATTAGCACCAATATCAACATCAGCACCTGGTCTAACTTGGACCATTTGACAGTCAGCTTCATAGACAACATTGTCAACTAATTTGACATCGTAAGCGTCAGATAATAATTCGTCACCGGAGAAGATATCGTTGAAAATTAACATTGTGATGTGATGTGATTATTATTTGTAATTAATCTAAAGAGAATTTAAAATTAAAGAGAAAATAGGAAATAGAAGGTAGAAAATGGAAACATGTTAAACGTTAGAAGATGGAAATAAAATAAAATAAAATAAAATGTGAAGGACCTCGTGGTCAGTTGGAGAGGCCTCCTGAAAAATGAAAAACAGAAGTTGCAAGTTGCATGTTGCATGTGCAGCAGCCTCCCAGTATCTTCATAAAGCTAGCAAATTTGAAATTTATTTTGTCAGTGCTAGAAATAAAAAATAAAAAAAGAAAAATTTGGAAAATTTGGGAAAAAAAAGAAAAAACTTTTTTTTAGTTTTTTCTGTTTTTTTATCGCAGTGGAGATCTGCCATTTTCAAACACGTGCAAAGATCTGCTTACGTCAGCACACGGTTACTTCGCCACAAACTGATCCATCACATAAAATCAGTCCAACTGCATTCGCCACAGCGTTTGTATCAGTTGTTCCAATCCCTAGTGTTTGGGGAGTTTGCTGAACACTTCTACCAATTTCCGTATTTGAAACATGTCTTGGAAGTAATGCATTGACTCTAATTAATGGTGAACGTGGTCTTCGTTTATGGATTTGTATTTGTTCTTCAGATAATGTCTCCGTAAATCTTGTTAATGCAGCTTTACTAGCACTATAAACACATGCTCCAATTAAATTATTACTTGATATTGATACAACTGATGAAATATTAATAATATTGGCATTATATTTGGCATTATTCTTAATTCTACTAATATTTTTAATGAAAAGTTTACTTAATATCATAGATGATGTAAGATTGATGTTTATAATTCGCATAATTTCTTCACTCGGTATAGTCATCATTAATTTATTTTGACTTAAACCAGCACAATTTATTAAAATATTACTTTCATTAAAAGATTGATTTACCTTGATAACTTTTTCAATAGAATTAATTTCATTTAAATCAAACTTAACATAATCATGCAATTCTCCATTAATTAATGGATATTTGGAATTTAATTGTTTTACTTCTCTTTCTAATAATTCTTCATTTCTTGATAATATTGTAATTTTACATCCAAGTGATGATAATTTATTAGCAATAGCATTACCAATACCTTTGGAACCACCTGTAATGAAAGCTCGTTGATTCAAAAGTGGCTTAACTGACATTACAGAATGTAAAAAAAAAAATCAATATCATTTAATCCACATCAATGATATAAAACATTCTATTAAATTTTTCAAATAATTTGATTCATGCACAATACATGTCCTTTTAGTACGCGTATTTGCTGCTCTACAGTGTGTCATTATTGATGTAAATGTACCGATTTTAATCTTTTAATTAAATAAATAAATTATACACATTTGTCGTTCTTTATAATAATACAATTATTCTCAAGACTTACATCTCTTTCAACATATCTTACAATCTTTACATTAAATCCTTTTTTTTCTATTGCATATTTTCTTGATTCATCTAAAATTCTTCTCATTTTTAATCCAATAATTTCTCTTTCTTCAAATGATAAACCAGAAAAATGATCACATTTATCTGATTTAGACATACCAGGTGATATACCATTTGTTGCCCATGCAAACATTTTTCTAAAATATATAAAATTAGTTTCATCAATATCAAAATTATCTTTTAAAAATTCTTTAGATTCTTTAAGTAAACATTCATATTTACAACAATGTCTACAACACATTGCAACTAAACAGCCTCCAAAATTAAAATTAAATTGTTTATTGGTTTCAATTTCAGAATCTTTAATTGCATTTATTAAACATCTAAGTGTTAAATCTGTAGCAACTCCACATAAATGTTTTGATATACCAATAAAGTTTAATTCATTTAGTGAATTTAATTGAAAATTTTTTAATGATTCAATAAGTTTTAAATCTTTTATATCAATTTTTAACCTTTCAACTTTTAAATGTTTTATTCCATCATCTTCACTATCTTTCACTATTTTTTTATCAAATTTTAATCTTGGATTTTCTCTATCAATTAATAAATATTGATTGTTTGAATTATTCGGATTTTCAAAATATTTATTCATTGCTTTATTAAAATATCTTGTGAATTCTGCTCTACCACATCCAAATTCAATTATTAAATTTGAATTTGAATTTGAATTTTTATTAATAATATTATTATTAACTAATTGACCAATTAGACTACTTTGTTGTAAAATATGTTTTTTATTACTTAATTCAGCAAACCTTTCTTCTAACCCAGTTTTAAATTCAATATTTTCTAATGGTAATTCTTCAGTAAATATTAAATCATGCTTTAACTCCCATTTATTTATAAATTTTTTCCATTCTTCATAATCTAATTTTTTATTATCTAATTTTTCATCATTATCTAAGTTTCCAATATCTTTAACATTATAATTTATATTGAACCATGGACAATTTTCTTCTTTAAATTCAATTTCTTGTTTTTTCTTTATAATATTACATACTTTAATATGTTTTGTTAAATTATCTTCCCAAACAGTATGTGTTGGATCAACAGTACATTTAACTCTTTTAATGATATCACCATTTTTATTAATTCTAGTTATATTTGATTCAATTTTAGAAACTTCTTTTGAATTTAAAATATTCTTTTCTTCAATTTGATTTATATGTGCAAAACAAAATTTTTGACCTTTTCTAACTTGTAATCCACACCTTTTATTATTTTTTGGTTTAATAAAATTACATTTAAAAATTTCAGTTGAATTATTTTTATTAATTTTTTGACGTTTATTTTTTTCTTGTTCTATAATTATATTTTCATTATCATTTGATTCATTTGATGTCATTATTGTTGAGTATTTATTCTTATCTTTTTTTCTTTCTTTCTTAATAATAAACTGTTAATAGGTGAAAAATGAAAAAAAAGTCAACTCATAATTTTTTTTGTGAATTAAAACCAAGGCTGTGCAGCCAATCCAAATATATAGTTTCAAGCTCAAATAATTGGCTCTTTGTTTATAATGATAGATAAGTTATATATAAAAAACAGATTAAAAGTGAAATGAAGATACAATAAATAAGTAGATAAATAGATAAATAAATAGATAGATAGATACATAAGTAAATAAGTAAATAAATAACTAGTTAACTGAAAAGGATAATTGAAACATTATCGGTACTGAAATTTAATCAGAGATAGATGCAATTATAAAATGATGTATATGAAATAATTATCCTTATTATAATTAATTTTAATGGTATTATTACAATTATTGAAACCAAAAAAATATTTGTGTATATATATTATGTATAATATTTGAATGTAAGTAATTAATTGATTAATTATTTCTTTTCAATAGAACTTTCTAAGGTTCTAATATGAGTTTCCATGTTTCTAATTGTCTTTTGCAATAGCAGAATATCTGAAATAATTGCATCAGATGAAGTTTTATACTCATCTAATAAGTAATAGTAACATCCGAAGCCGGTAATGGACACACCAGCAAAAAAGCCAAATAAGACTCCTTTTAAAGATGATGGTTTTGAGGTAGTATATGTAGAAGCCAATCTTCTACCGATGATTGTATGTGCACTTCTTTTTGTAAATTGAGCAAACATCTCGTGATGATAGGTATATTGGTCTTGGTGTGGAATACAGTTGCTATTACAGGAACAGTCATTCCATTCTCCACTGTTCATATTCATGTTCATGTTCACTCTTCAGTGCCCCTCCTTTTTCATTCTTCCCTCGCTGAGGGCAAAGTTCAACATGATTCGCACACTGTTAAATAACTGTATGTGTACGTAAGCTTTGTTGAATATTACTACATTAAACTACTGAGTAAATATCTTTGTAAAAAAAAACGACTTATTATTACTTATACAGATAAACAAAAGTATTTAAAAAATACTATACTAAAATCTATAGAGAAAACGCTTAGTCGAATAAACCGAAACCCATGTCATCATCTTCGGATTCTTCTTCTTCTTCTTCTGCAGCAGCAGTTTCAGTAGCAGCAGAACCTGAAGCAGCAGCAACTGGAGCAGCAGCAGCATAAGCTTCTGGGTTAGCAATTCTATCCTTAATTTGTTCAGAACCTTCAAAAGTGTAATCAGTAGCAACAGATAATGCAAGAACATTCTTGTAAGTGTTAACAATTTGGTGAGAAACTGCAGCAACAGTTGGGTAACCAGAAGCTAAAGAAATTTGAGTGATTGCACTAACAGCAGAAGTGAAGTGACCTAATAATTCTTCATCAGAAATATCTAAGATTGAAGCTGGGAAAATGTTACCTTCATTGAAGACTTGAATAATAGTTAAACCATAAGTGAATGGAGAAATGTTTAACATATTTAATAAGGAAGCTTCAGATGGACCAACCTTTTGGTCAGCTTCTAAAATCTTAACATCAGTGGTAATTTCAATGGTACCTCTAGCAATCTTGGTTGGAACACCTAAAGCTTGGAAGAAAGAAGTCTTACCTGGTTCCATACCAGTGTTACCAGCTGGAACCCAAACATCAGCTGGTGCAATAGCACCTGCTCTTGCTGGAGCAGCAACCTTGTTTTCTAAGATAACATCTTTAACAGTCTTTAAATCAGCATTAGTGAAAATGAAACCAATGTTACCTCTGATTAATGGCATTAATTTTTCATAATCTGGGAATTCAGAAATGAAACCTCTCATTGCTCTTCTAACCATGGTATTCTTACCCATTAAAACGACAGCATCGTTTCTTAAAACCTTTCTAACTTCGTGCATTTGTTGAGATGAGACATTGTCAACACCGACAACGAAGACGGATTTGTATTCTTCGACTAATTCTCTTAATTTGGAGAAGTATGCTTCTTTCTTTTCTCTGGTAGCTCCCATTTCGTTAATATATGATACGTTAGGCTGTTTAAAGCTGACTGATAAAGGAAAGAGAGAAAGAAAAAGGAAAAAGGGGAAAAGCAAAAAAGAAATACAAACTAATAACAAAATTTCACAATGAAGCAAAAGCAGTAAAATGCATAAACCACCTTTTTCCTCACACAAAACTTTTCACCATCCATTCACTTTCTCTCTCTTGACGAGCCAAATGTCGAAAAGAATGAGAAATCAAAAAATAGAATATAAAAAATGCGAGTCCTGCTAGAGTCTCACTAGAAACAAAAAAGGGTTTCTCAAACCCTCACTCCAAGTCACGTGCGGCACGTGATCACGGTTTTTAGTTACACACACTTATCAGCATAATCAATAATAGCTTTATTCATTATTATCAGAGATCAGAGTTAAAATCTAGAACATATTAAATTGAATAAATATACATACATACTTTGTTGGTTATATATACAGGATGTTTATGATTTCTTTTTAAGTATTTCATTCAACATTTCAGACATGGTATCAATAGCCCATTCAATTCTGGACTTTTGCTTTTTACCCTTTATGAATTGACTCTTACCAATCTTGTTATTTAAGAAATATTGTAAACCTTTAACAAGTAATGGCTGTTCATCACATTTGGAAACTCTTTCAGCAATTATTTTACCTGAATAATTAATTTTCTTTTTACCATTACTGTCCATTTCAATAATTTCTGATTTCTTAGTAATAACATCAAGAATTGTAATTAACATAATTTCTAAAAATATTTTAACATCTGAGGATGCAGTAAGAAAATTAACAATTCTTAAAACATGTAATGAAAGTGAACCTTCACCAATTAAAAATCCAAAAAATCTACCCATATTAAGAACTTTCCATAATCTTTCATCATCATCTGAATCTGTTAAAATAGTTGTTGAACTTTCTTCGCCATCTAATTCTTTAATAAAATCCCAAAGATTTAATTGAAATGATCTTCTCATTGAATGATCATCAGATAATTTCTTAGCTAAAAATGAATAATATGGATTATAATTAGATTCCATGGTAGCACAATGCATTAAAATATTTGGAATTTCCTTTTTTTGAGCTTTCTTTAAATTTAATTTTTCAAGTTTCATAAATGCATCCATAAAATCTTCTGCTGACATTATAGAAATAAATATTGCTCTTCTAATATCAGTATTCATTCTATATTGTTTAGCTAATTCAATCCAATTAACATCTAAACCACTTAATAATTCATCTTCATTATTATTCAAATTTAAATTGATATTAGATTCTAAATTTAATTCATCTTCTTCATCAATATTATTTTTATTATTAATTTTCAATGTTGATTCATTACCTTTCCAAGCTGAACCAACTAACCACCATTTACCTCTTTCTTCAATATTTTCAATATCATCAAGATTAACTTTTATTGGATCTAAATTTCTACTATTGTTAATAGATCCAAGTTGTTTCTTTAATCTATTAATCATTAATGTAGTATTTTCATTCTCTGTATTTTTTAAACGATTATTTTTTAAATCAGTAATAGTATCAATTAAAAATCTACTTCTAGTTGATGTCTTTTTACCTAATTTTTCATTTTCTTTAATAGATTTAGAAAGTTCTAATATAATTGAATTTAATGCAGTTGCATCATCTGATCTTAATTTAGAACCACATGATTTAATAAGTTTTAATAAAACATCTGTTTTCAATTCACTTGGATTTTTAATCAATTTCACTTTAATAATATCATAAATTAATGTTGAGCTAACTAAATTTAATGTGTAAAGATAACCTAATAAACCTGTAATATTAATTATTTCTTGTTTAGCTCTAGATGTCGATTCAATATCTTTTTCAAATTCTTCAACAATACGTTGAATAACAAAGGCACCAAATTCAACACCCTGTAATTTATAAAGTGCAACAATAGCACTAGCATATAATACCAAAAAACTTTCAAGCATTGGTGTAGATATTGAAACAGATTGAATAATAACTTTTAAAATAGCTTCATTAACAAATTGTCTTGGATTATCATTGTAAAGAGTATTTAATTCGGAAATTACTCCACTAATATTTGGTTCAGATAATTTATTAAATGGACCCTTAATTAATCTCATCAATTTCTTTAATTCTTCAGAGTCACCATTATCTTCACCCATAGCCATTTTTTTTCTAAGAGCAGGAGGGATATATTTTGAACCCGGTGGTGCAGCTTCTTGATTGTCTACTTCAACTGGTGCCATATATGGATTTTCTTTAATTCTTGGACGACCATCATCATCAGATTCATCAGAATTAAATTCAGAATCTGAACCAGAATCTGAACTTTCAAGACCATACATTTCTTTTAAAAGTGCTCTGTCATCTTCATCTAAATCATCATCATCATCAAAATCATCAGAATTAACATCATCATCGCCTGGTTCACCCTTTCTAGTACGTGGTTGTTCATCAATATCTTCACTCTCTATTCCTTCTTCTTCTTCTTCTTCTTCTTCTTCTTTTTCACCATTATTATCATTATCGTCATCAGAAAAGTCAAGATTTATGCCGTCAAATAAACCACCAATAATATCATTATCATCTTTCTTAGTTAATCCTTTCTTTGAGTTAATGCCAAGTTTCTTAGCATAGTAATCAATATCATCATCATCCCTTTTTAACATTTCTTTGTCATGAATAGAAATTATTCTTTCTTTCTTTTTCTCTTCTTTTTCAATTTCCTTTTGCTTTTCCTTTTTTGCTTTCTCCTCCTTTTTAGCCTTTTTCTCCTTTTCTTTCTTTTCCTTTTTCTTTGAATTTAAATCACTTTCATCACTATTATCATATTTATCCATAAAATCTAAACCGTCAAATAAACTACCAACAAAATCATTATCATCTTGGCTCTTTAATTTAGATTTAGAACTGACACCTAGTTGTTTAGCATAGTAATCTAAATCTTCATTATCTTTAGAATTAAACATAGAAGGAGAATCATACTTTTCATCATCATCTTCCTCTTCTTCAACTTCATCACTGTTATCATTTTCAGATTCATTAGAACCTTGCTCAAATTCTGAAAGACTATCATCATTTAAATCTTCTTCTTTCACAATTTTAATTTCTTTAGATTTGGACTTCTTATTATTTTTTAAAGCAGCTAATTGTTTCATTACTTCATCTTGTTCTTCATCCATATCTTCATCTGATTGTTCAGATAATTCTTGATCATCTTCCTCTGTGGAATAATTAACCTCTTCATCATCATCATCTTCACTTAAATCATCTTCTTTAACTATTCTGATTGATGATTTAGAACTTGACTTTTGTTTTTTAGCTTTGAGTGCAGCTAATTGTTTCATAATTTCTTTCTGTTCATCATCTAATTCTTCATTATTAGATACTTCTCCCTCGTCTTCATCATCATCATCATCATCATCATCATCATCATCGTCTTCATTTTCGTCTTCATCTTCTGATATAGAATCATCTTGAATGTCATCTTCTTTAACAATTTTAATATTTTTATTAGTTGATTTCTTACCTTTTAAAGCTTTAAGTTGATTCATTACATCCAATTGTTCGTCATCTAACTCTTCACCATCATCATCTTCATCTTCCTCTTCATTGATATCATTTTCATCTTCAGAAAGAGAATCATCTTGTAAATCATCTTCTTTTACAATTTTAATATTTTTATTAGTTGATTTCTTACCTTTTAAAGCTTTAAGTTGATTCATTACATTTAACTGACTTTCATCTAAATTATCAGATTCATTATCATCATCACTTTCAGAATTTTCTTCAGAATTTTCTTCAGAATTTTCTTCAGAATTTTCTTCAGAATATTCACCACGTTGAACTTTTTTTAAATGTTTTAAAGTTTCAATTAAATTATGAGCATCATTTTCTTCTTCTTCATCTTGTGAATCATTATCATCACTATTGCTATTACTACCACTATTACTATCATCACTATCTGAAGTAAATTGTTTTTCCCAATTTTCAAAATCTAAATCAATATCAGGTTGATTTTGAATTTCTCTTGCTGGGATTTCTCTAATATCATCATGATCACTAAATGAAACACGTTTTTCCTTTTTTAATTTATTTTTAACCATATTATTAGAATTTAAATTTTTATTCGGTTCTATTATTTTAACATGTTGTTGAATAGATTTTTTATTCTTATTATTATCACTTTTATTTTTATTATTTTTTTGTAATTTATTAAAATTTTCTTTATGTTGAAATTTAGATTCTAATTTTTGATTTTTCTTTTCAATTCGTTTTTGTTTCCTATTTTCTTTACGATTAAAAACAGATGATTTATTGTTACCAATTTTTTGACGTTTTGTAAATCTTTCATCATTTTCATAATCTGTATTATCTCTGATTGAATCAAGCATAACACCAGGAATGTTGATCGTATGTCTTTTTTTAGAATTGTTTGACATACTTGTGTTTTCTATTTAATCTTGATTAATTTGATATTCGAAAACTTGAAGACTTAGTTTAATTCTTTTTTTTTTCAAAATTGTGAATTGTAAAATGTAAATCTATTTTTTCCAAATAAAAAAAGAATGAGTCGTCGCACGGAAATGGAAATGGAAAAGGAAAAATGAAGACAACGGAGGGCGGAGCTCGGAATTTTGTGAGAGCAGAGCAAAACAGGCAGAGACTATATAGAGCTTTGCTATAGGATGCATGTAGTGGAGTTATAAAGATAGCAATTCAGTTACAATAACAACAACAGACACCAGCAGAATGAACAGGTCTGAAGCATTTAAATTGATTAGTGAATGTGTACTGCTTTCCACGGCTTCATTTTCAGTTTATTATCTTTTGTCAACATTTTTAGGTGATCCAAGTCATAGAAATAATGATGAAAAGGATCGTACAGCAAAACATTTATCAAATCTTAAATCTAAAAATCCTGAATTAAAAAAGGTTTTATCATCATTATCAAATTATGAAAAGATTTTACTTGCATATTTAATTACACCAAATGATATTACAATTTCATTTAATGATATTGGTGGATTAGATGATGTTGTTGATGATTTACGTGAGAGTGTAATTTTACCACTTGTTTATCCACAATTATTTCAACAATATGGAACATTATTAGCAGCACCAAAGGGAGTTTTATTATATGGACCTCCAGGATGTGGTAAAACAATGATTGCAAAAGCATTAGCAAAGGAAAGTGGATCAAATTTTATAAGTATTAGAATGTCAACAATTATGGATAAATGGTTTGGTGAAAGTAATAAATTAGTTGATGCACTTTTCAGTTTAGCAAATAAATTACAACCATGTATTATATTTATTGATGAAATCGATTCATTTTTAAGAGAAAGAAGTTCAACAGATCATGAAGTTACTGCAACATTAAAAGCTGAATTTATGACATTATGGGATGGATTAATTAATTCTGGACGTATTTTAATTTTAGGTGCAACTAATAGACCTAGTGATATAGATTCTGCATTTCTTAGAAGAATGCCAAAAAGGTTTAATATTAATTTACCTAATTCAGAACAACGTGAAAAGATTTTAATTAAATTATTATCAGATATTGAGATTGAATTTAATTTACATCAATTAATTGATTTAACAGAAGGATTAAGTGGATCTGATTTAAAAGAATTATGTAGAAATGCAGCTGTTAATTCAACTCGTGAATATATTAGGAAACATTTAATTGATAAAAATGGAGATTTAAAAGATAATAATAAAAAAATTACATTAAGGCCACTTAAATTAAATGATTTTATTGATAGTATGGAACCTGATCGTGTTATGAAAATGAAGGCAACTATTGATCTAGATTAGTAGATTAGTAGATACTGTATATACGAGTATAATACATTTATGTATAATTTTTTTAATGAGAAATGTATCCAAATTGCAATCCCAAACCAAAGGTAGAATTTTAAAACCAATTTAGGGAGAATCTGGAAATCAAGTTCTAACATTTATTATTGAACAAGACGACATAATTCTAGGCCTCATTTTGAATCACCATACCATTTGGTTCGGAATGGGGATCTTCGAAGAGGTCTTGCTTTTGGAGAACAGAAACAAAGAGTTCCAAAAAAGAAAGAAAGAAACAGGATGAACAACGGGAAGAAAAGTACGTGGCAAATTTTAACGTCTTTAACAGCAGATGGACAGAACCGGGCTTTGAACTGGTTTCGTTTGTTCGCTGCCTGAAAGATTGAGGGTTTTATGGTTTTATAGTGTGGACGATGCTTGGTTCTTGATCATATATCATATATACATAACTTTGATTACCTATATCGATACACAGGGTAGAAGATGACAGGAGAAGAACACAGCAAGACCATCATTGTAACAGGTGCATCCCAAGGATTGGGCCATTGCATTGTGAGAAATATATTGAATGATTATTCAAATGCTAATGTTGTTTTAATTGCTAGGAATCATGCTTTATTAACCGGATTTTATAATGGTCTTAGCGAGAATGATAAATTAAGGGTGCTTATAATTAAAGGTGATGTTACAAATAAAGATTTAATAATATCAGCTATAAATCAAACAATTTTAAAATTTGGTAAAATTGATGGAATTATCTTTAATGCTGGTATGATTGAACCTGTTGGTCATTTAAATGAAATTGATTATTCAATTGAAAAAATGAAAAATTTATTCGATTTAAATTATTTCAGTATTGTAATGTTTATTAATGAATTATTAATTAGAATTGATAAAAATCAATCAATTAATTTTATCTTTGTTTCATCAGGTGCAAGTAAAAGAGGTATTGATGGTTGGTTAGCATATGGATCTTCAAAAGCTGCATTAAATCAACTTTGTAAACAAATTCATGATGAAATGTATCCAAGAATCAAATGTGTTAGTATTGCACCAGGTGTTGTAAATACTGATATGCAAAGAGAGATTAGAGAAAATTTAATTGGTAAAATGGAATCTAAAAGCCATGACAACTTTATTAATCTTTATAAAAATGGTGAATTATTAGATGGAATGGTTGTTGGGAAAGTTTATAGTCGACTTATTGTAGAAGGGATTGAGCCAGCTTCAGATATTTGTGGGGAGTATATTAGATGGAATGACAGTCGATTGTGAATTGTCAAGATATCCAGGTTCCAGGTTCCAGGTTCCAGGTTCCAGTTTCCAGTTTCTTATCGTTTCAGTGGTATCTCATAATTTCCGCATTGGGGCGCAAGAGCACATTTTGCTGTGTGCTGTGCCTCCGAGCGAGCAATTAATTTTCAGTTTCATTCTAAGCTTAAATAACTAAACACCACATTGAGCAAATTAGAGACCGGGATGGTTATTGATTAATTATTGTTATTATTATTATTATTATTATTATTATTATTATTATTATGTTGCTTGACATTACTTCACTCCGATACAGAAATTGCTCATTTTAGTATTATAAGCTTGTAAATACTCTAATGGAATTATATAAAATTAGAGTTGTTGCCACTATTTGCTCTTGTACATGGATTGAGTGCAAAACTTTTAATTATTTTGTACTTTCTTTTTTATACTCTGTAAACAAACACACATAACTCAATATGGAATCATATAACGGAATACTTTGTACTAAATCTGATGCACTTTATCTTATTCATGCAGCAATGAATGAATTAATCCCATTAATTTCTCAAAGATTTTCAAATTATGAACGTCAAACATATATTAAATCTGGGTCAATTTTTGTTTATTGTGAAAATAAATCAAATATTAAAAGATGGACAGATGGTAAGAAATGGTCAGCATCAAGAGTTTCTGGAGTTTTTCTTTCATATAAAGAAATGAAACCATCAAATTCATCAACATGTCATATTATTGATAAAAAAGATGATGGTTTATTAAAACAATCATTTAGTTATAATTTTAATGGTGAAAAATTTCATATAATTAGTTATATTGATGAAAATGATTATAATATTAAAAATGTAAATTTGAAAAGACCTTCTTTAGATTCAAGATTTAAAGATTTTGAAATTAAATATTTAGAATTAGAAGATAATGATTCTTTTAATTCTTATACTTATAGTAATACTGGTAATAAACCAACAAATAAAAGACAAATTTCAGATTATTCAGAAGAAGATGATGAAGAAGAAAGTGATAACAGTGATTCATCAATATTTTCACATGTTTCAAAAAAGAATAAAAATAGCGTATCATTTTATAATAATAGAAGAAATTCATCTTTATCATCAATTGATTCAATACCATTATCATTTCAAAAATTACCTTCAATAACTACATTAGATTCTGAAGAATATATACGAAAACAATTAATTGTATTACCACCATTGAAGTTTATTGATAATAATAATAAATCTATTAATAAATCCATTAACGATAATAAATGTGAGCTTGATAAAAAAACATTATTATCTTTTAAATGCTGTTCTAACTAAGCTTTGTAGTTTAGATAAATTTATACCATATATATACATATTTAGTGTTTTCTGTATAGAAACCAGTCTACTTAATGCTTAAAGCCCTGGAAGAGGTAATGCTGCGCCACGATACATTAGCTGTATATATATATAAGCGTGCGCCACACACAGGAAACCATTTTAAAATCCGTCCGACGAAATGTGCCATTGCACGACCACCTTCCCTCCGCCCACACAGTAATTGCACGGGCTGGACCCTGCACTCCGAAATCCGAAATCGGCTGCTGTGCTTATCTGGCTGCTTCTGCTGAGTACAAAAGGGCTGCTTCTTCTCTTCTTTCATTGTTGCTACTGTCTGCCTTTATTCTTTTTCACTCTTCCTTATATTAACAATACTGAATACCCAATAACTACTCTCTATATATTTACAATGTTCGCAGGAAAATCAACTATTATTACAGGTGCTAACAAAAATCTTGGTAAGCAAACCGCAATTGCTTTCGCAAAGGAAGGTTCTGATATTTTACTTCACTATCACTCTTCATCATCAGCTGACGAAACTAGTAAATTAGCAAAGGAATTAATTTCAGATTATAAAGTTAAAACCATTGTATTTCAAGGTGATTTATCAACAGAAAAGGCAACAACTGATTTATTTGATTTAGCAATTAAATCATTTGGTAAAGTTGATTATGCAATTAATAATGTTGGTATGGTTTTAAGAAAAAATTTATCAGAAATTTCCCTTGATGAATTCAATAAAATGTTTTCAGTTAATGTAACTGCTTCTTTCCTTTTTATGAGAGAAGCTGAACGTAAACTTGCAGAAAATGGTTCTGTTGTTATGTTAACAACTTCACTTTTAGGTGCTTATTGTGATGGTTATTCTGTTTATCAAGCTGCAAAATCTGCTGTTTATTGGATGTGTAAAACTGCATCAAAGGAAACTACTAAAAAAATCACTTATAATTGTGTTTCTCCAGGTCCAATGGATACACCATTCTTATATGGTCAAGAAAATGAACATAGAATTGAATTTTTCAAAACTCAAGCTGTTGAACAAAGATTAACTGAAGTTGAAGACATTGTTCCAATTATTAAATTTATTGTTAAAGATGGTAAGTGGATGACTGGTCAAAACTTATATGCTAATAATGGTTTTACTGCTCCATCTGCTTAAATCACTTTTGGATTTTATGTTTTTTCATTACATACTCTATGTATCTACTTTTTCTTTAATTTATTTGCATTTTACTTTTAGTTTCATATACGTATTAAATAATATTTATACTATTTGAAATATTATCTTACAATATATTGATATACTCTTTTATAAATGTATGTGTATATAAAAACATTCGAATTCTGTAGTAATGTTTAATATTCATAATTCCCTGTACTTTCTTTGAAAAATAGAAAAGCGTATATACAGTACAATGCAATGCAATGCAATACAATACAATTCAATGCAAATGATTGGTAAATCTTAATATATATCCCATAAATAATAGGAAACCCTGGAGTGAAATGAAAAATTTAATAAATCCGTAAACATTTGTGCCATAACACGACTTGCACATAATTAAATCCATTGCGCAGCTTAATTTCATTAAATTCCTAATTCCAGTATCTTATATCCTAACTCCAAATAAATTGTTATATCATACAGTTTTTCACCAAACTCATTTATCTGATATTTACTTTACTGATCACTAAAAAGGACTATTTGTTATTTTATAGAATCAGATATTTACATTATAAAAAGGATGTCATTATCCTTAATTAGACAAGAAACTAAGTCCACTTTCTATATTTTAATATGATTATTACCTAATACACCCATTAAAACAAATACAAAACTAAGAAGCCATTTTCAAAAATGTTTTCAGGTAAATCAACTATCATAACAGGTGCTAATAAAAATTTAGGTAAAGAAACTGCAATTGCATTTGCTCAAGAAGGTTCTAATATTTTACTTCATTTCCATTCAACTTCATCAAGTATTGAAACTATTAATTTTGCAGAAGAATTATCTAAAAAATATGGTATTAAAACTATTACTTATCAAGGTGATTTATCGTTAGAAGTAAATAATGTTGAAATGTTTAATTTAGCAATAGAATCATTTGGTAAAATTGATTATGCAATTAATAATGTTGGTATGATTATGAAAAAAAAATTAGTTGATATTACAATTGAAGAATATAATAAAATGATTTCTGTTAATACAACTGCATCATTTTTATTTTTAAGAGAAGCAGAAAGAAAAGTTAATGAAAATGGGTCTGTTGTTATGTTAACCACTTCACTTTTAGCTGCATATTCACAAGGGCATTCTATTTATCAAGCTACAAAATCTGCTGTTTATTGGATGTGTAAAACTGCATCAAAGGAAACTAATAAAAAAATTACTTATAATTGTATATCTCCAGGTCCAATGGATACACCATTTTTACATCAAGAACAAGATGAAAGAACTCTTGAGTTTTTAAAACAACAAGCAATCGAGAAAAGATTGACATTTGTTGAAGACATCGTCCCGATCATCAAGTTTATTGTCAAAGATGGCAAGTGGATGACTGGCCAAAACTTGTATGCCAACAATGGTTTCCTTGCACCTACTGCTTAATGCTTAACTATGTATAATGTTTGTATGTTTGTAGTTTGTATAAATTTCTTATTTCCGCACCACCATAATAACATCAACATCAACAACATCAACACCGTTGATTCTTGACGTAACAACATTTCATTGAAGTAGCATTACTCGTTTGGTTGGATCCATTTGTTTGAATAGATTTGTTTTCATTAATAACAGTGGCCCTTATAATGGACTTTGAGTACGATTTAGAAACTTTCAATGGTGGAACAAAGGGTACTACTAATACTAATTCAGGAGTATCTCTAAGTTTGCGTTCTTTATCAACAACAGATTTATCAAAGAAATTACAATCATTATCATTATTAGATCTTGCAAGAGGTAAAAGTACGGATATTAATTTAGACTCTTCTAAAAATATTTCAATATCATATAATGCACAGTGTATTAAAAGGGCAAAAACTTCAATTGATTTATTAGATTCTTTAGGATTTGATTATAATCCATTAAAATCAACTTCAAATAATTTAACATCTTCATATTCAAATAATAATAATAATAATAATAATAATATCTCTAATAATATTGATAATGATGATATGAATGATATATTTCTTTATAATTCTGGATTTGATGGGAAATCATTAGTTGAAAAATTAACAAAAATTTTAGAGAGTTCAGATGGTTATGATACTTCAACAAGGCATTCACTTGCAATTTTAGAACGTAGAATTGAATATGAAATTTCAATTGAAAATAGTTCAAATTCAGATATTAAAAAAAATTCTGAAAAATCAAAATTTGAAAATTTGAAACATTTAACTTCAACTGGTCAAACTGGTAATTTAGCTCGTAGAAATTTAAGAGGTTTAATTGAAGAAGATTTATTACATCAATATTCAAATCAATTACGTACATTTCAAAAAATTATTAAATCAATAGATTCTGTACGTCCAAATATTGAGACAATTACACAAGAGTATAATGATTTAAATAATTCATTAAATAAATCTGTTGAAAGTTTGAATAATTTAAAAAATGATATTAAACTTTTTAATGATGAAAAAAAAATAATTGATTTAAAAAAAAATCTTTTAATTGCATTTAAATCAACATTTACAATCACTCAATATGAAGAACATTTGATTAGATTGGCTGATTTAAATGATGATATAACAGGTATTGAATTTTTTAATACTATAGATAAAATTAAAAATATTCAAAATAATTGTGATGTACTTTTAGGTATGGAAAATGAAAAATTAGGTTTAAAAATTATGAAACAAATGAGTGATTTATTAATAACAATTAATGAAAGAATAGAAACTTATGTTCAAAATAATATAGATTATGTATATTCAGGCTCAAATTCAAATTCAAATTATAATAATATATCTAAAAAGATTAATATTAAAACATTTCAAAAATGTTTAATTTATATTTGGAAAAATAATAGAAATAATTTTGATAATATAATGGCAAGTATGGTTGAATCTCGTAGTAGATTTATTTCAAATGATTTTATTAACCAATTAAAAGGTTATTCTGATGAAATTATATCAACTAATTCAATTACTTCTTCTTCACATTCAAAATCAAATTCAATTAAGCAATCTAGATTATTTTTATCATCATATGATACAATTAAATTTTTATCAGATTCTTTAGCTTATATTCATAGTTTATTAGTTAATGAAATGGAAAATTCACGTTCATTTTTAACTTTTGATTTTATTTCAACTAATGAAAATTTAGAATTAGAAGATATGGTTGGTAGTGTTGTTTCAAATATTATATCAGGTTTAAATAACCCTTTAAAAAGTGCAGTTGAAAGTGTTTTACGTCAAGAAGTTAAGTTAACTACATTAATAAATTCTTATGATTTATTAGAATTATATTCTGGTATGTTTTCAAAATTATTAGTTCCAACTAAAAATAATAATAATAATAACAATAATAATAATAATAAAATTATTTCAAATGAAACTATTAATAAAGATAATATAATATCAATTATGAATTCTTTAAAAATAGAAACTCAAGATCGTGTATTTTTTTTAATTAAACTTAAATTAAAAAATTTACAAGTTGAAGCATCCGAAGAAGGATTATCTACCCAAGAAGATGGTAATGTTTTACCAGATTGGGTTGTAAATTGGTATGCTTTTATTGATGATATATTTGAAAGTTATAATGTAAATAATAAAATCGATTTAAATGAAAATCATATTATTGGATTAAATGAGTCACAATGGATTGAATTATTAGAATTATTAATTAATAAACCGATTGAAATAATGAAAACAATAGAGAAAAATTCAAAAATGCCAGAAAAAGATTGTATTATTTGGGAAATAAATTGTGTTGATTATATGTTTAACAAACTTGAAATCAATTCTTCATTAGATTCAAAATCAGAAGATTTGAATTCTATAATTAAAAATGATACTAATAAATTAATTGATTTAGAATTTACAGGATTATTGAAAAGTTCTGGACTTTATGATATTTTTAATTTGATTAATATGATTTTCAAATTAGATGAAGAACTCTTTGATGTTTCATTTTATGAACCAATTTTGGAAAATAAATTATTTAGTTTAGAAACTTTTCAAACTGCAAATACTAAACTTGAAAAATTTTTATCAAATTATATAAATCAAAATGAATTAAATGGTTTAATGTCACCTACAATATTCAATAAAGTCTTTTTTGAATCATCTATGAATTTTATTAAATTTTATAAAAAGTTGGTTTTAATTGTTAATGAATACTTAAAAGATGATGATGGTAATAAAATTAAAGTTTTTCAATGGGATGAAATGACTATTGCAACTTTACTTGGTATAGACGAGTATTATCAAGAACATCAAGATTTTAAATAAGATTAAATTCTTATTTATTTTTAAATAGCACATAAATATGTACATTTAATTAATTAATTAATTAATTAATTAGAAATGATTTATAAACCCACTAAATTTATATATTACGGATTGGCTTCTCACCCCTACCGTAGCCTTTACTTTCATAATAATCCATCGGATAAAAATCTTCATTAAATTGTTTATCTTCTTCCATTAGAACCATTGCTTCATATGGTGTTAATAATGGCTTATTAAATGCATAACCCCAATCTATACTTAATCTTGGGCATGCAACTTGTATAAATGCATCTATATCATCAAACATTGCAATTTTTTGTGGGAAAATTTCACTTAAAATAATTTTAACAACAATTTTACCTTCTGATTTTAATTTTTCTTCTAATCTTTCAACAGTTGCATTATTACCTTGTCTACCTAAAGCACCTAATATTATGCCAAATTTCTTAGCATTCTTAGCAATATTAACAGCTTCTTGACGAACTTCAACCATTTGTTTCTTATCATATCCTTCTCTAGTAAATTTTCTCGAATATGGATCATACCTAAATGCAGGTATTTTTGGATTATGAATCATTGCAGATTCTAAATGAAATCTACCATCACCAACATAAATCATTGCATCAAATTGTTCAGGTTCTAAATAAGCACTTGTACAACCTAAAACTTCACCTTTAGATAATGGCCTAATTTGTGGTGTATAACAATAGATTAATTTACCAGTTGATTCATCTTGTAATTTTGAACAAGCACTATGAATTGAAGGATTAAATTGAATTGTACCAAAAATTGCAATTCTTGAACCTTGATTAAAATTTAACCTTATCGTATTTATTAAATGTGTCTCATCAATAGCTATAGTAACAAAAACATATAAAACTTTAATTAATGTAATATCAATTGGAACAAGACATGAATGTGCATAATGAACAATAAAATCACAACCAAGTGCTCTAGCTGTATAATCATCAATACAACATGCACCATAACTTACATCGCCCATTATTAAAGTTTCACATGAACAAAATTCACCTAAAATATCAGCAATTATTGGTGCATAAATTAAAAGACCTTCTGGCATTTGAATACAAACTCTTTTTGCATTTTTTTGTTTAATATTGAAAACAGTTTTATGAATTTCAAAATTATAATTTGATGGTAAAAGTTTAATAGATTCATTAAGTTCTTTATTATTAAGGATTTCATCTGGAATTTGATTCATAAGTCTTGAAATAACTCTTGCTTTTCTTGTTTTAACAACACTATTAGGTGATGATGATGCTTTTGAACCATCATTTGAATCTGGATTTGAGGATAAGCTCTTAGCACCACCAAATCTACTTCTTCTAGGTTTTGGAGTTTCTTCAGGCATTCTATCTATTTGCTGTTTCTGTTTTTAATGTTCATATATATATATTTTATAACATGCTATAAATTACAAAAAAAAAACAAAAAAAACATGTTGTGATTCACCCAAAATTAAATTATGCGCATGAAAAAAATTTTATCAACCTAAATGATAATGAAAATAACTACGTAGATAGTGAAAAATATTTGAAATAGATTTATGTTAAACAATTTGAATTATAAATCAACAAACGTATAACTTAAACAGAAGAAACATGATTACTCCTAGGTTTGAATTGACTCAAGATGATGAATTTGTTTATATTAAAATACATATAGCAAATATTAGATTTTCAGCTGCATCTATTGAAATGGTTGTAAATGACAATGTATTTGTCTTTGCATTACCACCATACTATCTTCGATTAAGATTTCCTAAAATGCTTGTTGAAAATGAAGATGCAACATCAGAATTTGTTCCAAAGGAAGAATGTATTAAAGTACGTGTTCCAAAATTAAATAAAGGTGAATTTTTCCCCGATCTTGACCTTGGAGCTAAACTTTTAGCAAGATTAAACGAACCATCAAATACAGTAATTGCTGATAAAGAAAACAAAAATAAACCTATTTCTTTAATTCAAGAAGTTGAAATATCTAATGATTTAGAAAATAATGATAACAATCTTATTAATAAATTAGAGCAAGAAGCAATGGATTATGATTGGGAAATACCACAAATTATGCCTACACCATTAACAGATTTAAAAGCAAATGTTAAATATGGATTTAACGATCAATATAGCGATTATCTTACTCCATCAATTTCCAATGGTAATGATATTAATGAACTTTCTGATCCAGATCATTTACAATCTGATGATAGAATTATGGAAAGATTAATTAAAGAAAATATTAAATTTGATATGGAATATTATGCAAATGATTATATTACAGCAAAATATCTTAGTGGCGAAGATAGTAGTATTATAGATGCATTAAAATTTAAATCTTTATTTGAAAAAATATTTAGTGAAAGTGAATCAAAAAGTCATATTAATATCGAATTTTCACAAGAAGAAAATGATTTAATGACAGATTTACCACGTAAATCATTTTTAATTGATGATCCAAGAACATTATATTATACAATTATTTGCTTATTATTTTCATATTGTTATGAAATTAGATCTTTTCAGGGTGAAACTACTATTGAATCAGCATGGACTATAGGTAAAATGTCACCTCAGATTAGTTGTTTAGATTCACAATTAATTCAAAGTAATAATGAAACTGAAAAAAATATGATAAAAATAATTTTAATAACTATGTCACGTCGTGCATTAGGATATCCACTTTATAGACATTTTGAGTTAATTAAAAAATCATGGTTTGATGTTTATTGGATTTTAAGATGTGGTAAAAGGGCTGTTTTAAAAGTTTTATTAGCAATTAGAGAACTATTCAGAAAACATGATATTTATTATGTTTATTGTAAGATTTTACTTGATGATTTATGTGCTTGGGCTTTGAGAGATGATGGTTGTAATGATATTGTTTTAAGAAATTTATCACACGTATTAAAAAAAGATATTGAAAATATAAATAAAAAAGATATTGTATTTGAAAAAATTATCAAAGATGAAACTGATGTAAGTGAAAATGGAATAGAACAAGATGACGAATTTACATTTTTGAATTTAGAAGATGTTGAAGAATATGCTGATGAAGCCTATAATTCTTCTTTAAACTAAAAGATCTTAAAACTAACAATTATGATATATAAATAGTATATATATATTTAGGTTTATACATACATCTTATAAAAGGTAATAAACGAACGTGAAATAGTTTGATATTGTGTGATATTTATTATGAAAAAAAAATAGAAAAAGTATGTTTAGTAAAGTTTTTATATGTATTAAATCTAAGGTGTTTTAGGTTCTATTTCAATACTTTTATTTGGACTTGAACAAAAGCCAGATATGTTAGAAATTGAAAAATCAACAATTGAATCATCTTCATCCATTTCTGTAATTGTGACATTCTCAGAGCAATCATCAACTAAGGTCACCTCTCTTAATGGAGAACTTGATAATTGTTTTCTGTGTTTACGGATGTATTGTGGATTATTTAATAATTTTTCAACGTCATCATTATCATCATTGTTATCATTATCATCATCATTGACATTGACGATATTATTTAATTTTGATTTAATTGATAAATCAGGAATAACAATTTCATTAAAGTTATTTTTTCTAGTAGTTACTGTGTGATTATTTGAGTGAAAATCCATTTGTTTCTTTTCTGGAATTGATACTGTTGATGGCAAAGATAATGTTCTATTATGATTGGATCCATGGCGTAAATTGGAAAGATCTATAGATAATCTGTTACCACCATGTCTATGTAATGAAGAAATAGCATGTGCTCCAATTCTAGATGGTGATAATTGATGTTTTGGAGGTAATGTAGTTCTTTTCTTTTGTATATGAGAATTAATTAAATTATTATTCTTGTAAGCAGATCCTGAACCAAATTTAAAAGAATTCATTGGATTAGAATTAGAGTTGTTTAAATTATTATTATCATTATCATTTTTTAAATCTAATAAATTAGAAATGGTATGGCCTCTTGAATGTTTGAAAGTTGTAGTTCTAACTGGAGAAGGAGAAGGAGGTGAAGTAGAATTAGCTGAAGAAGGAGGAGAAAGTGGTAAAGAATTATTCTGAAAGCAAGATCTTGTTGATGATGTCGATGATGGTGATTTTAAAAATTGTGATTCTGGATATGGTTGAGTTTCTTTTGTATCAATCAATGATGGAATTAAATGACCTGGAACTTTTGAAATAGCAGCTAATTTCATTATTTCAATAACTCTATTCATTCTTTCAACTTTATAGTATTCTTGTTTAGTACATTCTTGAGAAATACGTAATTCTAAAGCTTTCTGTAATGATTCTTCAGAATAAGGCCATTCTGATATTTCAGCTCCAAAAAGTGCCTTAAACATTTGTTCTAATGATTTATTGAATGATTGAGATGTTACAGAATATAACTTATTGTCTAATAAACAAGGATTGGTAGAATTTGAATTTTTAGAATTTGATTTAAATATAGGGAATGGTTTCAAATCTATGGAATTTTGAGAATTATTAAGAATTGATGTATTAATTTGTGGAAGAGAGTTTGGTTGAATGTAGTTGTTGTTGTTATCTTTGTTTAACTGATGTTTATTTGAAATATATGGGGGCATTGATACCATAGTGGTGGGTATTATGAAGTAATACTTATAAAAAAACCAAACAATTAACTAATTTTTTGAATAAAAATTTCGAAAACCTTTAATTTTGATCTACAGATCCAGAGAATTAAAATAAAAATAGAAATAATGATAAAATGAAAATGAAAATAAAGCTATATAGATATATGCAAGTATGATATTATTCAAATTAGATAGTTAATTAAATCAATTATGAGTATAACCTGATATTGTGATATCTATATTATAAAAGATGCAGAAGATAAAGGAGCTAAACTAATTAGTAGTGTGTATATGAGAGAAGGAAGAGATGTAAGAAGCGAAAAAACAGGAAAAGTTAAATTTTAAGTTACACAGAACACAGAACAGAGGCCAAAGATGACATCAATGGATATTCACTACAATATATTAAAGACTTCCTAAGTGTTTTTTCGTATAAATCTAATCTAAGAAGATGTTTCAAACTCCAGCATTAAAATTATTGAAAATTTAAGATATATACCAGCAAGGGAAACAAAGAAAACAAAGCAAAACAAAGCAAAACAAAGAAAACAAAGCAAAACAAAGCAAAACAAAGCAAAATAAAACAATAAACAATAAGCCACTTTGATTTCCTAATGCGGAATCTAATAACGCTTCCTATTTAGGGAAAATGTCAACACTTCCCAAATAGGAAGGTGCCAGGTACACCTCCAGCGTCGATCGACGCAGCTGACGTAAGGAAGTTTGAAATTTAATAATTTATTAACGCGTCAAATCACTTCACTTGAAATTTGATAGCTTCACAAACGTTTTGGCGTCTTAATTCTTAATGGCATTTTTTGTAGTCTGGATAAATATTATACAACTGTTTATGGTCTTTCATTATCTTTATTAAGTCTCAAACGTTATACTAATCAGAAATAAAAATGTCTATTGTGTCTCTTTTAGGTATAAAGGTGCTTAATAATCCTGCTAAATTTACTGACCCATATGAATTTGAAATAACATTTGAATGTTTAGAACAATTAAAAGATGATCTTGAATGGAAATTAACTTACGTTGGATCTTCGAGATCTTTAGAACATGATCAAGAATTGGATTCACTTTTAGTTGGTCCTATTCCTGTTGGGATAAATAAATTTATATTAACAGCAGATGCTCCTTCTCCAGAACTTATCCCTGCAAGTGAATTGGTTAGTGTTACTGTAATTTTATTAAGTTGTTCTTATAAAGAAAGAGAATTTGTACGTGTTGGGTATTATGTTAATAATGAATATGATTCTGAAGAATTAAGAGAAAATCCTCCAACTAAAGTTCAAGTAGATCATATTGTTAGGAATATATTAGCAGAAAAACCAAGAGTTACTAGATTCAATATTGTTTGGGATAATGAAAATGAAATTAATGATTACCCTCCAGAACAAGAAGAAATTGATGATGAAAACAATGATGATGTGATTGATATGAGAAATGATGATATCGATGATGATGAAGATGAGGATGAGGATGAAGATGGTGAGGAGGAAGAAGATGGTAATGATGATATTGGTGACGATAATAGCAACAATAATGATGTGGTTGAAGGTGAAGAGAAAGTGAATGAAATTAAAGAAGAAGTTGAATCTGCAAAACGACTAAATACTATCAATGATGATGATATACCCGAAATTAAAAGACAGAAGCTTGAGAATTCTAAAAAAGTTGAAGATGAAAAGGATGTTGAAGAAGATGTTGAAGAAGATGATGAAGAAGATCTTGAAGAGTTAGAGGAAGAGGATGAAGAAGAATTAGAAAAGGAAGAGATTGAAGATGAAGAAGAAATTGAAGAAGAAATTGAAGAAGAAATTGAAGATGAAGTTGAACAAGGATTAGAAGATGATGCAGTAGAAGCAGGTACTACAATAGAAGTATCGGCAATTGATCAAGAAGCGGAAACTCCAAAAATTGATAGTTCTGCTCCAACGCCAACCGATTCTTAAAGATGGGTGAGTTATGTATATATACATTTTTGATTTTTGTACTTTAGATAGAATTACACATTAAATAATATAAATTAATAAATTCCTACAAAATTATCTTACATGGTTTCATATAAAGAATTTATAGTTTGGAATACCTCAGTGACAACTTTCTCATTTTCTGGATCCCACATATGTATATTATCTAGTACAGCCTTCATTTTATCGGGATGCCATCGTAATCTCTCTTTCTTGATAATTTCCTTGGTTTTAAGAAAATCCAAAATATTAGAATTGTTGATATCTGTGATAAGATCTGATTTCACTGGTAACGGAAACATATCATATAAAACACCAGATTCAATTTCACTCCATACAGAAATATATTTTGTAAAAGTAATTTTAGTATTATCATCAAAATTGGAATCAAATTCAATACTGTGATCATCTTCAATATCAGATTCAATAGATACTTCTTTTTTAGGAATATCATCATCTTTGAATGCTATAAAACTATAACCATCTTTATCGCTACCGTATGATAGCACTTTGGATGGTCGTTTAGATGTTTTTGAAAAATGAACATTTAATTCAGGTTCAGTCAATGATTTATTAATATATCTTTCTTCTATGGGATTTGAAACATCATGCACACTTTTTTTTTTAAATTTTAATTTTTTGCTTTTATTAGGTTCTAAAATAGATTTAGTTGATTCTTCTTCTTCTTCTTCTTCTACAGCTATATGTATTTCCTTTTCTGTATCTATCTCCGTTATCAAGCTCGGTGCTGTTTTTAAGGGTGTCCCCATTCTTTTCTTCAGAAACCTAGACTTCCTTATAAAAATCAAATTCTCTCTTGGAACATTGTTTATATCTTTACACCCCATATCAAATAGCAAATATTAAATAAAAGACGTTAATAAAAAGAAAGTATGAACAATGTGATTATCTTCAAATGATTACATAGTAAAAACATTACATTATCACGTATTTTGATGCGCAAAACGCAACATAACTTTTGTCGTGAAAAAAATTTATTTCAACCAAATTTTTCAATTCATTTTCATTTCCAATAATATTTCTATTTTAAAACCTATTATTTGTTATCAGCATATCTATAAATTACTTATTTATAAGAATTCCAGGGCAACATAACAACCTTAGAATTACTATGTTAAGATCTAGATTACTCAAATATGATAGAATCCCAAAACTAGGACGATTGTATATTAGGTTTAATTCAAGTACTGCAAAACAAAAAATTGCCATTGAAGATCCTGACATTTTCCGTTCATCTGAAAATCCTATATCTATGGATTCTACTCAACTAAATTTTGCTTATAGATCAACTGGAGAAACATTTGGTCAGCTAGTTCAAGAAGCTAATCATGACAGAGATCCTTTGCATAATAGTAGAGTTATTACTCCTGAAGAAGCATTAGAAGGTATCGATCCTAGATTTCGTGATCCTCAAACTGGTGAATTATTAACTGCTGCAACTTCAAAAGATGCAAGATTAGATACAGAAACATTATGGGGTCGTGTTAATCAAAAACAAATTATTATTCCTGATGAATTATCTGATGTGATACAAAATAACTTTTTATTCCAATATGATCCAAAAGATTTAAAGGAAAATGTTGTTGAATGGTATACAAATATAAATTCAACTGGATTAAGAGAACCAACAAGTTCTGAGTTAAAAGCAGATATATCTATTGCTGCATCATTTGCACAGGATTATTCTGTATCATATCAAGTTTTAGATGAATTTGTGAAAAGAATAGGGAAAAAAAAAGTAAATACAGAAATCAATAGTGTATTGGATGTCAGTGCAGGTCCATCTGTTTCTTTGTTAGCTCTTAATGATATTATGGGTGATGATTGGAATCCAGAAAGAAAAGATACTGTTGTTTATGGTAGTTTTCATATGGCAAGAAAAGCTAAAACTTTATTAAGTAGACAAGTCAATGAAAATAAACCAAGAGGTAAAGGTGTTGAATCACATGAAGAAGAAGAGAAACAATTCAATAGTAATAAGGAGAATAATAATAATAGAAATAAGCAAGCTGATATAGAACAAATTGAAGAAATTGAATCAGATTTAAATGAAAAATATGTTGGTAAAGTTAAGACTAAATCATTGAAAATTAAGACTGTAATTTTGGATAAAATGCGACATGTTGAAACAAAATATGATCTTATTATTGTATCTTACCAACTTTTAAGATCATTAGAAAACTTCCCATTTGAAGTTGATGCCAAATTAGAAGAATATGTAAGACGTTTGAATCCTGGTGGTCATTTAGTTCTAGTAGAAAGAGGTACTCCATTAGGTGCTGAAATAATTGCTAGAGCTAGACAAGTAATTTTAAGACCAGAGAAATATCCAAATCAAACTGAAAAATTTCCAAGACCATTCAGAAGTTCTGCAAAAAAACTTTCAGCTAGGGAGCAATTAAAATTGTCTAAATTATCTCCTGAAGAAAAAGCACTTGCTATTAAAGATCTTGAACCAGAATTATTAGAAAATTTTGAAATTGTTGAAGATGAAGAAGAAGCTGAAAAATTAGATAAAAAGGATGAACCAATTGATTTATCAATTGTTGCACCATGTTCACATCATGGCAAATGTCCATTACAATATTTTGACCCTCAAGTATATTTGTATGGTCAAATTGGTAAGAAACTTAAATTCTGTAGTTATAGCGTTTCTGTTCATAGACCAGAGTATCTTTTAGAATTAAAAAGAGGTAAAAAGTTGGCTGTTAAATGGACAGCCCCAAATAGTGGTATTGGTATTGATGGCTTAGCAAAGGCTGGTAGAGGTAGACAAAATGGTAATGATTATGAAGTTGCAAGTTATTCTTATTTAATTGTATCAAGATCAGCTGAAGATACTTCTATATTAGAAGAACAAAGATCCAAGAAATTAGGAGAAAATCTTGAAGAAAGAAAAGTTGGTTATATGGCACAAAATAGAGGTGAATACCCAAGAATTTTAGCACCACCATTAAAGAAAAAAGGTTATGTAATTATGGATCTTTGTGCACCTTCAGGTCATGTTGAAAAATGGCATATTTCGAAGTCTGTTGGTAAACAGGAATATCATGATGCTAGAAAGGCCAATATGGGAGATTTATGGGCATTGGGTAACAAATCAGCAAATCAATCAAAGAAGGAAAATACATTTTATTTTGAAAGAATTGAAGAAAAGAGAGAAAATTTAAGAAAAATCAAAAAGAGAGATGCAACTAAACTTAAACGTAAGTTAGCAAAAGATTATAAGGAAGCTCTTGAATCTGGTGATATTGATTCAGACGATAATCTTGTTAGATTATCCAAAATAGATGCTTATGAATTCCTTGTTAAACCTAAGGAAGCACAAAAGATGAAAGACAAAAGGTTTAAATATTGAGTTTTTTAGGGCTTGTAGATAGATTATCCTATTATTATCTTGTAAATAAATATATATGTGGTGTATTTAAACTGGTCGGGTTATGTTTTAAAACTTATAAAAGTAAAGCTTTTAAAAAAAATGGAATAATGAATATTAAGTAATCATTTAGTTTCGAAGAGGGGCTGAGCCTCCCTCTGAAAAAGTGCCCTCTGAAATAATTGGTGATGAATTGCTGTAATTTGACTTTTGTAAGTGACAAGTGCCTTTGCTAGGGGATTTGCCCTTCTGCTATGCTCATCTTATGCTCATAAGTTGTTATATGTCCCATCTTCTTTATTACTACAGATTTATAGAAACCATTAGGAGATATAGTTAGTAGGAAGTAAAGACAATGTCCAAACCCTTTACTGTATTTTGTTGTATGTTTATTACCTACCACATTATGCCCTGAAAAGCTCCTCATTTCAAGGTTATAATTACTAACACAAACAACATTTAATGATATTACTACCATTTTTGTTTAGATGGAGATTCGCCTGCATGTTCATTTCTTTCATGGCGACTATCAGTAGGCCAGTGTAACATATACATTGGAAATTCTAAAGCAATAATACCAGGTTGTAGTGATGTTTACTGGACATCTCAAAAATTCAATGATTCAAGTTACAAACCTATTGATGTTTATAAAGATTCTTCAAATTCATTCAACTGTGATCAACATATTGATTTTGTATTACTCTCATCAGATAATATTGACCTTTTAAAGAATTCAAAAGAGATTCTAAGCAATATTATCGATAAAGATACAATAATTCTTGCAGACTCTACCTGTGCAAATAATGTGGAAGATATAGTTAGTGAATTGTTCCATGACAATATAGTATTAAGCTTATATTCGGAAGCTCTTGTAAAGATCACAGTATATAACGAAAAAAATGAATTTAACCATGTTGGAAATGAAGTAGCTACAATGATTGGATCAAGTTCCAAAACAATAAGAAATAGTGTAGCACAAACATTGGAAGGTATAAGCCAATCAGGAAAAAAATTGACACAATTAATTCATATTTTATTATCAAATGGTGTATTCCCATGTAGTATTGTTCAAAATGGGGTCAAGCCAACAATTCAAAGTCATATTTGGAAAAATGTCATGTCATTTGTTACATTTGATGTTCTCTCATTAGTATACGGTGAACTGAATACAACAAATGCAATTCAAAATAAAATCATGAGAAAATGTTTTTCAAATATCCTTGGCTTAGCTGGTAGTAACTGTAAAAATGAATTTCCTAATATTGATGACAAAAGTAAAGTGAGTCAGTTATTTGAACAGATGATGAAAGATTTTAACCAAAAATATAGAAAATACCAAATTTCTGGTTTAAATTCAAATAATCCAAGTGATACTAATACATTAGAATATCCAGCATGCATTTACAATTTCTTACATAATTTTGATAATTACGTTCCCTTATGTTTAACTCAAATAATGGATACTTCCGATCAACTAAAAATAGAAGTTCCTTATATTGAATGTATTCAAAGTTTTTATCAAGAGATCGAAAAAATAAAGAACGCAAAAATATATAATTGGATCAAAAAAGAAGGATATCAGCCAGAAAAACCAAAGATTCTTCCAAATTCTCAAATCATTAGAAATATCAGTGCTAATAGTAGTTCCAGTGAAATATTTAATCAAACAAACACAGGTAACAGTACTCCAATGACGCAATTAAGTAATTCTATTGCATCAATTCCACAAGGATATATGTATTATCCTTCTCCAGAGGGAATGATAATGGTCCCGAATGGAAAAAATTATTATCCTATTCATCCAACTGTTTCAAATGCAGATTCGAACCCTAATACAACTAAAAAATATGTTATACCACATCCAAGATTCAGAAATATTCCTAAAGAAAAAATTAATGGAAGAAGAATCCCTTTTATGCAGGCAAAGGATATGGTGTATCCAACAACCAAAGGTTCTAATGCCCCAAGTGATTTAACAGAAGCGCATAAACATCTTTACCAATATGCTAATTTAAATAACACATTTGAAAGTGTTAATAACAGATATGGTTGGGCAGATTCATTGAATGTTTTTAAAGAGTCTAAAGGAATTAAAGATAAGGCCAAAATAAATGAAAGTAATGGTGGTGATATAGATGGTAATTTGAATGTTTCAGATAACGCTGAAAATAATCAAGAAAAAATAATTGAAAATGTTGTTGAAAATGTTGTTGAAGGTAATGTTGAATATAATGTTGAAGATGGATCAGACAATGACGAAGAAATGCAAGATGCCATAGAAAAAATAGAACCCCAATTAAATGAGCAGAATGTTCAAATTATTAATCAGTAGCTCTTTTTATCTGTATATTTGTGTTTAAGAAAAATTCAGTTAACTAGTCATATATGGTCCGTTATTGACTCTTCTTGACTATTGACTATTGGCATTGTAAAATATAAAAAGTCGCAACCTCTTTGTTAATCAAAATTCAAACCAAGTTGAGGCTATTGTCTTCTATTCACTATGAAAATGATCTATTATGAGTGTTTTCCACTTTTCACTGCACAATTTCATTATAAAAAATGTCACCAACAGATAAAGAAATAAAAGTTATTGCTTTGGCTAGACTTCTTCAAGATAGGATATCATATATTCATGAAGCAAAAGAAAAGAAAGAAGAATTAGACAAGTTAAAGACAGAAGCAAAGATTAAGCCAGAAGAAGAGAAACTGAATTTAACAAATGAAGAAATAATATTAAAAGAAACTCAAGATCTTATTCCACTTGTGGAAGCAAAAATAAAAGAAGTTGCAACTGATCTACGAAATGAATCAAATGAAGAAAATAATGAAGTGATAAACCGACTTTTGTCTGAAGCAGATGAAGTTAACAATAACGTCCCAAATGTTTAAGATTAGGATGAAATAAAAGACAATGTTTAATTTCTGTAATTAATATTGTTATAATTTCTACAATTAGTTCTATATATATATTTTTTTGTATCTATTTAGTAAAAGATTTTTTGTTCTTAGCTTCCCATTCTCTAAGAGATTCTTCCCATTCTGCTTCGGGATCAAAAGGTTTCTCATGTTTTTCATAGTATTCAAGTAATTCCTTATGTTTCTCTTCTTCAAGAGCATCCCATCTGTCTTTTTCATCTATCCATCTTTCTTGGATATCAATATCTTCCATAAATCCCATACCTGATTGTCTTACAGCGTCTGTCCATATGGAATCACCTCCGAGTTCATTTGTCCCAAAACAATATCCATTAGCTTTGTCAATCAATGATAATAAATTGATCATAGAAGTTTTATCTTCAATTGCAAGAACATTAAATGAAAGTAATCCAAAATCATCAATTAAATCAGCAATGGATTCGGTTAATTTTGAATACTTTTTATTGAACCAAGCATGTGATCTTTGATTATTTTCCTTATTAATATATGGAGTTAGATAGTGTAAGTCTTCAACATCAGTATAATATTGTAATTTAAATGGCAATCCACCTACATCGTCATCATCTTCATGATTTTCATGATTTTCATGATTATGTGTATGTTCTTCATTACAGTCATCTTCATTATTAATAATGTTTGACTTTCTCTTCTTCTCTTCAATTCGATTTAATTTATCACTTTGAACATATCCATTCAACAAATCTATTTTCGATATGATGTTTATTTGTGGCAAATCTAATTGTAACATTGAACGAAGAGTGAGTAAAAGAAAGGCAATCCAATGCGAAGGTATTGTCAAATTTATTGAGTCTACTAGTGATACAACGCATAAACGAAAATCTAGTTCTTTAATCAACTTTTGAAAAATAGATTTGAATACATCACTATTAGTAAATAGTTCAGTCTGACCAGGACAATCAAATATTACATATGTTGATTGACCATCTAAACTTAATTTAATCAATTCACGGATTTTCTCAATGAAAAATTCAATACTTTCATCAAATATTTCTAAACAGTGCATTAACCCTCCATTGGGTCCTAATTTTTCATCATTCATTATTTCTTCTAAAGTGATAACATCTCGAATATCTAATGTGCAATCATATGGTAATCTATCATTTGCTGGATCTAAATTAATAATCAAAGAATTTCGTCCAATAGAATTCAAAAATTGGTTCATACCATTACAGTAAGTGGATTTTCCTGAACCCGGAGGACCTATAACAATTTGACCATATGGAGGCATTTTTATTTGAATGAATCTTGAATATAAATTCAATGTGAAGATTAAAAAAAAGAAAAAGATGACAAAAGATTCTTTAGAAAAGTTTGTCGCCTTTCAAAATGGATGAATGAAATTTCTAGAAAACGAGGGAAAAAAAGATTACAGAGCAAAAAATATTTTTGCTATAATTTTGCCATTTTTTCTTTTGTTGGTTGATATTGTTTTAAAGGTCAGAAGATAAAATTAAATAAACACTTTACAGCCAGTTGAAGTAATAATGGAGAAAGAATTATCCATAATTGATGGAATTCTTTTGAATCTTGCAGGTATCCTAAGATTTTATGAATTTGAACACACACAGTATAATACTCTTCTCGGCATTTTGAAGCAATTCCAATTAGAAACAATCAATGATGATGAACTTAAATTATCACATGAGATCTTTCAAAAGGAATCAAATAAGGAAATTGGTTTGTTAGAAGAAAAAGTTAAAAATTTAGATGAAAAAATTGAAAAAATAAGAACTGAAATATCTTCAAGAAATGATTCCAAAGAAAAACTAATTAATTTATTCAATGCATTAAAATCAGTAGATAATTTAGATTCATCGTTTCAATCTGATAAAACATCATCTAATTCGGTTGTTCAAAAAAATGACTTTAATTCTGTGTTACCTATAATGGAGATCAGAGAAGAATTGGATGAAAATGGAGATATTATTAATAGTGAAATAAAACCTTATCAATCACCAGAGAGTCAATTGAAAAAATTGTTAGAAGGAAGAAAATCATCAGAACATTCTAAACAAGTACAACCAAAGATGAATGTTAATCAAGATGTTAAACCTCCTAAAATAACAGAGGTTAAGGCACCAGTAGAACAGCAAAACCTTATAACTGAAGAAAAATCAGATGATATTCTTGAAGAATCGGAGAATCCAAATAGTAAAAACTTTCTACCGTTTGTAATCCGAGAAGAAATTGATGAAGATGGAAATATAATTAAAAGTTCAATGTCTAGAATTCCACAAATGAAACCTGATGAAGATGGAACTTCAGAAACTGATATTACTAATGATTCAACTATTTCACCTACTACAAATACAGAAGAAGTTGAAGAAGATCAATTGAATGAATTATTTGAAGATATGGGTTTTAAAATTCCAAAAGTTACTGAAGTGAAAGATGAGGAACCGATTAGTGATATTAAAGAAGTAAAGATAGAAGATGAAGTTACACAAATTCCATTGAAGGATGATTCATCAAAACCAACAGAGGGATCATCTGAAAATATGGATACATATCCTGTTGATACAAATGACATTTATGCATTAGAACTAATTTCTGATGAGCTTAATAATCAAAATAATAATGAAAGTGATGAAGATTTTGATGATGAGATTGATGAAGATTTTGATGAAGATTTTGAATGGCCTCAAATTGATGGTGACAGTAATGGTGATTATGATGATGATGATGATGGTGATTTGGGGGATGATATCAATGATGAAGACATTCAAAAGCGTACTTTCACCAACATGTTTGGTGGTAGAGGTCAAAATTTGTTTGCACAACAAATTATGAATTTAAGAAATAAAACTACCGCCACTACCGAACATCAAAATCAACACACATGTGTAAATGAACATGATGATCATCCTATTATTGAAGAAGTTGGGGATATTATTGAAACTTCACAAGTAGTAGACCATATTGAAGAAATTACTACTATTTCAGAAATAAAAGACAAGAAAGTTAAAAAATCTGTTAGCTTTAACTCTAAAGTTGATGTTAAAAAAGTTGATGATATTTGGGATGATTTAAGACTTTCTAATGCTGAAAACGATTTAAATGACTTATCTAAAATAAAAGAATCATCATCAACTTCATTTTTTAAGCGTAGTAGAGAAACAGTCAAAAAGGAAGGATTCAAACCCATAGATGAATCTGTTCAAAAAGAAGAGATTCAATCTTCAGTTATTTCTGATGTTATGGAAAGACAAATTGTTGAATCTGACCCACAATCATCTTATAATTTAGGAAAGAATGATGTTTTTAAAACATTTGATCAAACTTCTCTTAGAAAACAACTTGATCAAAATATGTCACAATTAGAAGAAAGTGATAACTTGGTGAAACTTTCAGGTAAGAAACCTTTATCTAAGTTTAAAATGGCTAGAGCAGCAGAAATAGGTAAGAAATTTCAAGAAACACATATACCAACAGAAGTTCGTGAGCAATTACAAAATTTGGCATCATCAATTTCATACCCAGTTTTAAAACCTGTTACTGAAGATAAAACTAAAATAATATCACTTAAATCTAACATGAAATCATTATTACCTAATAAATCTTTTAATAAGGACCAAAAATCAAAAACTATAGAAACACCAAAAGATATAAATCCATTACCTGTAAATCCACAAACTTTGACTGATGAAGATTATGAAATTATCAGAAATGAAGCAAGTGAAGGATTTTTTGATGATGATGAAGATATGGAACAATCAGAGTTTATTTCATCATTTAATGTTATAAATGAGCATGTTAATAAAGATTTAAGTGATATTGTTGAAAAATCAAATGATAAATCTGTATCAAATAATATTGAATATTTTCCCAAATATGAGAAGAAATCAAATGGTGAAGAAAAGGAAGTTATTGGTACGACATTAGATTACAAATCACTTTCTGAAGATATGGATACTATGGCTAAAGCTTATGTATTAGGGTTATATGATGATGATATACATACATCTGGGGAAGTTATTGAAGAAATTGAAGATTTTAAGAAACATAATCAAATTGTTGAAGATATTGAAAGTTCAAAATTACACGAAAGGGTTACAGAAATTAATAAAAATGTTGAAGATCCTGATGGAAAAATAGAAGAAATTTTAGAAGATAATAATCCAATGGTTGTTTCAGATATCATTGAAAATGATATTGATGATATAATGGAGGCAAATGATATTCCTGATGAACAACTTGATATAGAACTTAATGATGAATCATTAGCAAGTCAAGTTGCATTAGATTATACTAGAATGAGATCAAATATGATACATAAATATAAAGGAGGTTTTAGAGAAACTGATAAAGAAAAGGAATTTGTTCGTCCTGAAGGTTCTGAACGTATTAGTAGATTTAAATTGGCTCGTTTAGGTATGTAAAAGCAATTTTTTTAATAAATAGGTATAAATTTTTAAAGTAAATGTATAAAAGAACTGTATTTGTATGTATATAATGTCGCAAAATTGTAATACTAGTAATCAAAATTATAAAGAATTCAAATTTCAGGATTTGTTATTTGAAGATAAGTATTGCTTTGATAACCATTTAACATGAATTGATTTATTCCTGCATTTTTTAAATAATCATGAGAAGAAATTCTTTTACAATTTTGTGAACTACTATTTGATGATGATTGAATTGAATTACTCTTACAATGTTTACTATTTCTAGTAAAAATAGATGTATCTTTAGGTATCTCAACTTTTTTCTTTAATGGACTTGATGATCCAGATGTAGCAATAAGCTCTGCATCATAAAATGAATTTTTACTTGAAGTATAAGAAAATTCTTCATCACAATCATGAAAATTATCACTAGCCGAACTATTTGATTTTGAATGTGAAGAATAACATCCTGATTTTGATCTGAATCTTGTTAATACAATATGCTGTGGAAGTTCAGGTGGTATAGATTTATCAAATATTTGTGGATTTTTTTCAGAATTATTGTAATCTCTTAAATTAAATTGATTAATCAATTTTGTTGGCCTTTTGAGAAGAGTTTTATTATATGTTGTTGTTTCTAATGGGAATGTATGGTTATTATCTACACTATCATCCCTAAGTGAGATATATTCTGAAGATCCAGAAGAATGTGAACTTTGATTATAAGAAAATAAATCATCATCAGTACAAGTATGTGATGATGCGTAAACTGAATTTTTATGAGACCTTTGAGGAGATCTATAAGTCATTTTATTCTTTATTTTTGGTAGTTCAGTAAATTTATCATTAAATTTATAATCATCTAATAAAGAATTAAGGCTTTTATTATCATAATTGTAATTAATATTATCATCAGTATTCATTTGAGAATATGAATCTAATAATTTAGAAAGTAATGAGCTTTGTGATTCATTTGTAAAATTAACATAAATTTGATTTCCCTTGGTATAAACTTTTTGATTATGATTTTCTAAAACTAAATCCTCGTATGATTCTAATTCAGCATCTGCTTCTGTATCTTTATCTTTATCAGTTTTAAGATCATCTATATGTGTTGGTGTAATAATACGAACTTTAAGATTATCCTTTTTAGTTGAATAAGATATTGGTTCAGTTGGAAAATTCACTATTTTATTATATGAATTTTCATTTTGAGAATTAGGTATAAATGATTTTCTATTAAAATTATAAGGACTTGCACCCAGATATGGATCAGTTGGGTAATATGGAGCAGAAACACATCTTTTTTGTTTTGAATTATTAATATTATTATTATTGTTGTTGTTATTTATTTTATTATTATTGTTAATCTTTTCTTTAGTTTCAAAATTATCAAATATATCACCAATTGAACTAATTCTCTTACCTAACTTAGATAATAATCTTGGAGAATTTGAAAATTTAGAAAATTCTGATTTTTCAGGTAATTCTTGTCTTTTTTTAGGCATAGGTATTGAATTTTTTGTAAATGATGAATTAATAATTGGTAATTGATTTTGTTGTTTATCATAAATTCTTCTTTTTTGTAAAAAGTTATTTTTCAAAAGCTCTGTTTCTTTTTCTGAAATATCTTTTGAGGTATCATTTGATGGTGTTTCAAGTGGTGGGAGTGTACATATACTTAATTTGGATCTGTTTGCAACAGAACCTTTAAAGTCTTGACTTGGATCAATTGTATCACCTTTGAGTTTCATAGAATACATGATATCTTCTTAAGGTTAGGTTTTGTTTGCTGGAGGGTTTATTTGGAGATATTAGATGTAAGAAAAAAACGAAAGAAAGGAAAGAAGAAAGAAGGTGAAACAGGAAGGAAAGAAAGAAAGAAAGAAAGAAAGATAGAAAGAAGGGCAGAACAAAATGGGGTGGTGAATAAACGTCTGTTTGTAGAGTATCATTAAAGTCAGCCACTTTTACATTACAATTTCTATTTTTTAGTATTTGAAACAAACATAATAGGAAATAAATGACACAGTTTGCAGATCTAAGAAACTACTACAAGAGAAAGATGGCTGACTTTTAGAATTACCGGATTAGGAAGGATCTCGAGAAATTCATGTTAATCGTTAATCAGTTAGGTGCGGCTTGGCTTTTTAGTTTTCACATTTTAGAAAAAAAATATATATTTGAAACGGTTGGAAATTGAAAAAATAATTGATCATTATCAGATTTGAAAAGTTTAATGAATTAATTATTTGATTGATAGATTTAGATTTCATTTACTGCGTATTGTTTATTGTTTTTATTTATTGTTTAATGATGAGTGAAGAAAATAAAGATGTCATTTCTAATATTGAGAAGCCACCACTTGATTCAAGAATAGGTAGAGATCCACCATTTGTATTTGGACAAAGATTTTTAACTGAAGAAGAAGATGTTTTCAATCATAATGCATGGGATAATGTTGAATGGGATGATGAACAAATTGAACAATTTCAAGTAAATATTGAAAAACAAAAAGAAAATCCAGTTTGTGATTTTCAAAAGGGAGAATTTAATAGTAAACCAAAAAAATATTGGGATTTATTTTATAAAAGTAATAAAGAAAATTTTTTTAAAGATAGGAAATGGTTACAAATTGAATTTCCAAGTATTTTTGAATGTACAAAGAAAGATGCTGGTGAAAAGACAATATTAGAAATTGGTTGTGGAGCTGGTAATACAATGTATCCAATTCTTAGCAAGAATGAAAATTCAAAATTAAGAGTTTTCGGATGTGATTATTCTGATGTTGCAGTTGATCTTGTACGTTCTAATGAAAATTTTGAAAAATTACATGCATCAAAGAATGCATATAGTAGTGTATGGGATTTAGCTAATGAAGAAGGTAAAATTCCTGAAGATCTTGAAGAAAATAGTGTTGATATTGCAGTAATGGTTTTCATATTTAGTGCATTAAATCCTAATCAATGGAAACAAGCGATAAAAAATCTTCAAAAAGTTTTAAAACCTGGTGGATTAATATTATTTCGTGATTATGGTAGATATGATTTAGCTCAAATTAGATTCAAAAAGAATAGGCTTTTAGATGATAATTTTTATGTTAGAGGAGATGGTACTAGAGTATATTTTTTTACCGAAGAAGAATTACGTGAAATATTTTGTGAACAAGGTGGATTTATTGAAGAAAGGATTGGATCTGATAAAAGATTATTAGTTAATAGAAAGAAACAGTTGAAAATGTATAGATGTTGGTTACAAGCTGTATTTAAAGTACCTAATTAATTATATAATTATAATAATAATAATAATAATAATAATAATAATAATAATAATAATATATACTTAAGACAATACTATAATATGTAGAAAAGAGTCTAAATGTTTCATTAAAAAATATAATTCAATTAATGGTGAATCTAAAGGTAATTCAATTCCATGTGAGATACATTTTAAATTTTTTGTATTATCAAATAATTTATTTAATAAATCGAATAATGTAATTTTATTGTTTGAATTAATATTAAAAAATTTATGAATATTTGGTTGATTTATAAATAATAAATTTGAATTTTTAATAAAATATAATTTTAAAGGTAAATTTAAAGGATTAAAATTTTTAAATTTATTAAAATTTTTTTCAAATTCTAAATAATTTAAATTTTTAACAGAGTTCCAAAAATTTATTGAATTTTGCATACTCATTGACATAATTAAATTACTTGAATTATTTAATATATAACAAGATTCTTTAATAATATTTCTCCAATATTTTTCCAAAAAAATAAATACATCATTAAAATTTGGATTTTTAATTGATTGAAAATGATGTTGATATGATAGAATCGACTGTGATTGTAATTGAGAAATTGAATTTAATAAAGATGTTGTTAAAATTGATATTTTTAATGAAATTTTAAAATAATTATTATTATATTGAAATAAATTAAATAATATATCAATTGGTAAATTCCAATCTAAAATTCTTCCAGAGAATTCATCTTGAAACCAAATATATGGTATTTGTGATATATTTATATTAAAAAATTCGAATATTTCTTCAAGTTTAAAATAAAGATAAGAATTTCTATTTATTGTTAAATATAATGTGTTATTATTATCATTATTAGGATTTAAATAATTTATCTTACAGCATATTTTAGAATCCCATAATTTAGGTATTATTATAGACATAATATTAATAATAATAATTAATATATATATACTGTTTGTGTGTAAGTGTTATCAAAGATAATTGATAGATAAGGGAAACAGTTGAGATTAAAAGAACCAAATCAAGTAAAAATCATGTAAGTAAAGCAAAGATAATAAATTTGTATCTGAGAAATCGACGCGTCGATTTTGAGTTAAATTTTGGTTCTCCGAGCCCGGGATAAGCGGAACTTCTTTTTTTATGATATATATATATGCACGTTGTAAATAGGAAATAGGTTCAATGTTGATAAATGTTGATAAATAATAAATAAATAATGTGAATTGAGAATGAATATCGAGTTTATAAATGATTATAAATTATCTATATGTGTATAAATATATTTGTAATAGATTAAATAACTTATAAGTTACTGATGATAGCTTCAGTAAATGAAGAAGTTGAAGCAGTACCTCTTAAATCACCAGTTCTGTTTTCAGGACCTGAAGCAATAGTTTTCAAGACAGCGCTTTCAATATTATCAGCATATTTGATTAAACCCATATGTCTTAACATCATACAAGAAGATAATAATAAAGCAGTTGGATTTGCTAAACCTTTACCAGCAATATCAGGTGCTGAACCATGAACAGCTTCAAAAATTGAAACTTTTTCACCCATATTACCTGAAGGAGTTAAACCTAAACCACCAATTAAACCTGATGATAAATCAGATAAGATATCACCATATAAATTTGGCATAACCATAACAACTTTACTATAAGTTGTTGGATCAGATGCTAATCTTAAAGAAGTATTATCAATTAATTCAAAAGTTACTTTAATTTCTGGATAATCTTTTGCAATTTCTTTTGCACATTGAACAAATAAACCATCAGATAATTTCATAATTGAAGCTTTATGAACAACTTTAACTTCATGTCTACCAGTTGATTTTGCATGTTCAAAAGCATATCTAATAACTCTTTCAGATGCTTTTTTAGTAATTAATTTAATTGATTGAACAACACCTGGAACAATTATATGTTCAATACCAGAATATTCACCTTCAGTATTTTCTCTAATTAAAACAGTATCAACATTTTCATAAGGAGTTTTATAACCAACAATTGATTTACATGGTCTAACATTAGCGAATAAACCAAAAGTTCTTCTTAAAGTTAAATTCATTGATTGATGACCTTTACCAATTGGAGTTGCTAAAGGACCTTTTAAAGCAATCATATTTTTATTAATTGAATCAACAGCTGGTTTTGGAATTGTTGTAACACCATTAATTAATGATGGTGTAACATCAACTGGTTCCCAATCAATTGGTACATTTGCAGCTTTATAAATTTTAACAACAGCATCAGAAATTTCAGTACCAATACCATCACCTTTAATTAAAGTAACTTCATATCTACCATCTGAATTTGGTTTACCTAAATATTGACCTGCGACTTTAGCTGAATATTGTCTTGACATTAAGAAAGTTGATTTGTTTAATTGAATACTTTTGCTGAACATTTTAAGAAATTAAAGTAATTGAAGCGAGTATAGAGAGTAAGAGTAAGTGTAAGAGTAAGAGAAAGAAACAAAGATATAAGATGTGCAGAGGGGGGGGGATAGGAGGAGTTAGTTTGTTGTGTGTAAGGGTGAATGGATAGATAGTGTAGTAATTAATGTATGATGTATATACAGAATAACAACAATAGTGTAGCTGAGGTGGATAAGTCAAGGATGAAATTGGATCAAAAAAGACAAAGATGTTTCTGGGTGGAAGCAGAGCAAACTATGAAGTAATGTAGGCACTGTGGGTGAGAGAGTGAGAGCATAAGCAGCAAGCAGCAAGCAAGCTCAGCAGCAGCAGCACAGAACGGGGAAGCAGGTTTCTGTTTGGGCAATCCCGTCCTTATACCATCTGCTGCGCATCCAATCTTTCCCTTGACGCGAGAGACCAAAGCACCCACTTCTGGCTCCGGTTTGGCTGCTTCTACTATTACTATTTCAGCTACATTATCCCCCCCATACTGCTATACTGTTTCTGATGAAGGGGTTGGTCTGTCCGTCTGTCTGTCTGTCCTACAGTCCCAACGCTGGATGTTGTGACGGTCTGTAGTTCTTAAGTCGTCCTATTCACTACCATCCAGGTGAAATACATGTACAAATGCGAAGGGGGCACCGAAGCGATGCTCTCTGCCGATATGCTCCGAGGTGTGAAATAATGCGCACCATCGACACAAATCTGAAATTTCTTGAAATGTCGGTGCCGGTGTTTTTAATTTTCAAATTTTTATTTTTTTATTTTTCTTTTTATTTTTCTTTTTATTTTTTAAAATTTTTGAAGGTCCCGGACATTCTCTCTTCTCACCCGGCGCTTTTTTTTGCTTCTGCTTTCTGCTTTCGATGCACCCGGAGGTTTCAGATTTGGGGAATTTAAATTTTTCAATTCATTTCTCCGGGAATGGCACGTGACCATGATTCAAATTATTAAAGTATTTTGTTTTTTGCTTACGTAAGGTGTCATTATAATTTGTAGTTAGTTTTACACTGGCTATTTGTTTATAAACTTAAATAAATCTAAAATTATTAAATGATTGATTGTTTTTAAAACCATAAAATAAAAAGAACTAATAAAGTAAGCTGATATATATATATGTATAAATAACTAATTCTAATAGAATCAGAGTTCTAGGAATATTTAGATATTCATTACACTAAAGATCAATTTATTCACTCTATCATAAAACTATATCCTACTCTTTTTTTCAAATTTCATTTCTGTTTCTCCTAAACACAATTTCAAATATTCAGTTCATTTAGAAAATTTTTATTATCATACAATTCTATACATTCAGATAAGATTAAAGAATTTATTGATGATGCTTTAAAGAATGAGGTTATTACACCACTTAAACCAGGTTAATTAGTAGCTCTGGCTCCTGTTTTTCTATTTTTAAGCTTTTCACCACACTGGATTTGAAAAGTGCTTACTATAACCTTCTATTAGATTCCAATGATGATTCCATTGGTATGACTACTCAGTTTCGTAATTATAAATTTTTAAAACTTCCGTTTGGATTAGCATCATCACCTGCAATTTTCACAATGTTTATGCAATATGTTATGTTATCTTGATGATATTATTATCGCTTCAAATAATGAGAATTAGCATAAGGAATTATTTCTTCAAATTATGAAATTTTTACACATTGATGATTTAAGGTTCAAATTTTTAGGATACTTGATTAAAGATGGTAAAAGATTTCCATTTGCCGACAAAGTTGAAGCAATTAATAAATGGAAATTACCTTTTAAGTCCAAAGAATGGTGTTCGTTTATTAGGTCTATTAATTTCTTAGGCATTATATCAACATCAAAGTCAGTTAGAAAAGGATGAGAAAAGTAAGATGGAATCAGATCAATTGACGGTTTCACTCGATCTTCTTAAACAGAATTTTGAAAAATTGAAAGATTTTGTTATTCTGTCGGTTGGACTTCAGTTATTTAATGTTGAGAAACCTGTTTTTATTTATACTGATTCTTCTGATTTAGGTGCTGATGGTTTAAACATGCAAGCTGATGACAATCATGATTCTAGATATATTCCAATTGCATTCTTTTCAAAGAGTTTTATTTAGAACAGTTGTCGCCAATGGTAGGGTTTTTTAAGATTTCAGACACTCAAACGGATATATAACAAACGGATTGGAAAGTATAAAAGTATTTACAAAGTAAAAGACAACTCAGTCGTCAAAAGAACTTTCCTAAATTTGGCTTCTATGCAAGTAAATTTTATAGTACCACTTTGTAGCGAGTAACATTTTCAGAGTTAAAAAAAAAAGACATTTTAATTTTCATCACTCTCCCACAAATTTCAATTGCAACGTCCAAATGAGGAAATTATTCCTTTCTTTCAAACATTCTCTCTTTATCAATACTTGTTTCATATTTTGATCCATGTTTCTATTTAAACTCACAAGAAAACAATATTTCAAACATTTATTACATATCATACGTATTATTCATATGATATTGTATACACTTAATTAATAACATATATATATATATATATTCACACTTAACTTCAATCCCTTCCCCTCCTATCAACAATGTCTTCACCATCAGTAAAGAGAAATATTGATCCAAAAACTTTAACAACTTTACAATTAAATCCATTGCCTGAAATTTCAGCAACTGCTTACATTTTAGGTATAGTATCAGGTATTTCAATTATATTATCATTACCATCAAATTTTTCTTCTTTATTTGATAATTTCCCTTTTTTACCAATTTATATATTTTTTATATCAATTTTCCATTTTTTAGAATATTTTATAACAGCATCTTATCAACCACTTAGAGTTGAAGCATCTTCATTTGTACTTAATAATACAATTGGTTATCATATTGCTCATGGTTTTGCATTAATTGAATGTATTTTAGAACTTTATTTTTTACCAAATTTTAAAAAAAATTCAAATTATTTACCAATTAAATTATTTGGTTTATTCTTAATAATTCTTGGTCAATCTGTTAGAACTTTAGGTATGATTACAGCAGGTGGTAATTTTTCTCATTTAATTAAAAATGTTAAAGAAGATGATCATATACTTATAAAACATGGAATTTATTCAATTTTTAGACATCCAAGTTATTTCGGTTTCTTTTGGTGGGCAATTGGTACTCAATTACTTTTATTAAATCCATTAGCTTCAATCTTATTTGCTTTCATGTTATATTCTTTCTTCTCTTCTCGTATACATTTTGAAGAAAGATATCTTATTAAATTCTTTGGTGATGATTACATAAATTATAGAAATAATACTTACATAGGTATTCCATTCATAAAAACTAAATAAAAATCTATTATTAGTATTATCATTATTATATTATTTAGTCTTTCTTCATACCTATATAAATAAATTACTAATACAACTAATTAAAAAATTCCCTAATAATATACATACATAAATATAAATTTATAAATTTAATCATCTAATCATCTAATGTTAAATCAATAACTTCTGAACTTGCAACTTTAACAGTTCCATTAACACCCCCATTTTTCATACTACCACTGCTATTTCCTTCTTTATTGGTATAATTTGAATTCGTCGTTATTACATTATTTGTACCATTTCTAATAACATTAGTATGATTCTTTGGCTTGTTATTCTTATTATTTAAAAATCCGCTCACATCATTTGCACTTTGTTTAAACATCCTAACTAAATCACTAGATCCACCACTACCACTACCATTATTATTATTATTATTATTATTATTATTATTATTATTATTATTATTAATATTACTGCCTATATTACTACCACTTTCAATTTTCCTTTTCTTATTTACAATTGCTCCAAAATCTTTACTAAATGTTCTACCATGTTTTAAAGATTTATTAAATAAATAATTATTAGATTGAAATCTTTTACCTTCTGATGCTTCATTAATAGAATTTTTAGAACCAGCTATATTAGAAGATCCTGATTTAGATTTCAATTCATATGAAAAAAAAGGTTTCGCTGTTGGGCTATTTCCTTGTTTTTGATTTGATGATGGTCTACTTGAAATAGGTTTAAAAAGTTCTCTTTCTCTTCTATTCAATTTAATATCATTTTTTATAATCTTATTAGGAACTTCAGAAATATTAGGACTATTCGAACGAGATTTATTTTTAGTATTTTCAGGCTTTAACAGTGTTTGAACAGATGTAGGAAGAGAAAATCCTAATAATCCTTCACCTTTCCTAACATTTTTCAAATCAGTTCTTACCTTCTTGGATGGAGATTGTCTCAAAGATTTAGCAATGTTAACTTCATTAATAATTTCAACATTATGTTCCGAATCAGAATGATTACTATTTTCTTCTATTATCGCAGTTGTTGTACTAGTAGTTGCCTTTTCTGTTTCCTTTTTAGCTTTATCTCCTTCATTCTTCTCCTTCTCCTTCTCCTTCTCCTTCTCCTTCTCCTTCTCCTTCTCCTTCTCCTTCTCCTTCTCCTTCTCCTTCTCCTTCTCCTTCTCCTTCTCCTTCTCCTTCTCCTTCTCCTTCTCCTTCTCCTTCTCCTTCTCCTTCTCCTTCTCCTTCTCCTTCTCCTTCTCCTTCTCCTTCTCCTTGAGTGCTTCTTCTTCAGCATCCAGTTCTTTGGCCTTAGTAATCAATCCAGAAAATGGTTTAATTGTAGATTCTTTTCTCTTAATTTGATCAGCTTTTGCCTTTTCAATCAAATTTAAAACTTTATCACTCATATGATTCTTCTTATATTTTAAACCTCGAGACCCAGAATATTTTAGATTCAAATATCTTTGATTGTTATCTAATGCCTTTAATTTATTTACAAGATTATTTTGTTGGGATTCAGGTTCAAGTATCTTCATATTATCACTAATTGATTGCACAATAATTGGTACTTGAATAGATTTAGATTTAGATTTAGATTTAGATTTAGATTTAGGTGTAGATGCTCTTTTATCTACATTCGTATTGTTAATAACAACCAATTGATCTTTATTAACAGACGGATTAGAAACTTTAGTAACTATGTTGTCAGCCTTAGTTACATCAATTGTCTTAGTTAATGCAGGTTCTGATTTAGTTGGTTTCATTGATGGTTCCGTCTTATCAAGTTTCTCTTCAGCTTTCTTCACAGTTTCACTATAACCAATAATACTTGATTTTTTAGAAACTTCCATTTCAATTTCCTTCATAGAAGCATTATTCGTAGAAAAAGATTCTTTGATCGATTGATTAGCATTACTTGTTTCACTATTTGGTATCTTTATTCCGGCAATATTCTTGTTAACTTCAGCATTATCTTTCTCGACCTTCTCAAATTCCAAATTTTTGTCAGCAGTCAATAAAGAATCCTTCAAACCAGCTACTTTACCGAGAACTTCTACACTATCAGATTCAGTCGCCTTCTTTCCTGAAGTTTTACTTACATCGTTTGAATTCTCAACTTTTTTACCTTGTAAAATCGGTGGTTCTTTTAAGTCTGTATTACCTTTCTTAGATGGCACATCATTTAGCTTAGTTGCCCTATCACTTAAAAATATATCAACTACCTTGCTATTTTTCATATCTGGAATTTGTATTGTTTCTTGTTTATTATTATAAGGTGAAAAAGTAAACCTTGAATCAGTAATAGTATGAACCTTCCTATTGTTTTCTGGAGCTTCAGTATTCTTCGTTTCTTTTCCTTTCATATTTCCATCTACTATTGATTCAGAAGACTTAATAATCGGTCCCCTGTTTGTCATCACATGACTTTCTACAGCCGTAAAAGTTGTTGATGGAATAGGTGCAGACGGTTGAGGTTGAACATGTTGCTGAACGGGTTGTTGAACGAACTGTTGAACCGTTTGTTTAGTGGGCTGTGGTGGAACATTTGGCTGAGCATGTTGCGATTGAACAGGTTGTAAAACCGGTTTTGGTTGAATAGGTTGTGGTCGAACACTTTGCTGAGCAGGTTGGGGTTGAACAGCTTGTGGCTGAGGAGGTTGTTGAACAGATTGCTGAACAGGTTTTGGTTGAATAGGTTGTGGTCGAACACTTTGCTGAGCAGGTTGGGGTTGAACAGCTTGTGGCTGAAGAGGTTGTTGAACAGGTTGCTGAACAGGTTTTAATTGAATAAGTTGTGGTCGAACACTTTGCTGAACATGTGGTTGGACAGATGGTCGAACAATTTGCTGAACAGGTGGTTGGACAGGTGGTCGAACAATTTGCTGAACAGGTGGTTGGACAGGTGGTTGAGCAGGTAATTGAACAGGTAGCTTAACAGGTTGTTGAACATGTTGCTGAACAGGTTGCTGAACAGGTTGCTGAACAGGTTGCTGAACAGGTTGCTGAACAGGTTGCTGAACAGGTTGCTGAACAGGTTGCTGAACAGGTTGCTGAACAGGTTGCTGAACAGGTTGTTGAGTAGGTTGCTGAACAGGTTGTTGAGTAGGTTGCTGAACAGGTTGCTGAGTAGGTTGTTGAGTAGGTTGCTGAACAGGTTGCTGAGTAGGTTGCTGAACAGGTGGTTGAGCAGTTGGTTGAGCAAATGGCTGAACAGGTGGTTGAGCAGTTGGTTGAACAGGTTGTTGAACAGGCTGTGGTCGAACACTTTGTTGAGCAGGTTGGGGTTGAACAGCTAACAAAACCAATTTTGGTTGAATAGGTTGTGGTTGAGGAGGTTGTTGAGGAGGTTGTTGAGGAGGTTGTTGAACAGGTTTTGGTTGAATAGGTTGTGGTCGAACACTTTGTTGAGCAGGTTGGGGTTGAACAGCTAACAAAACCGATTTTGGTTGAATAGGTTGTGGTTGAGGAGGTTGCTGAGGAGGTTGTTGAGGAGGTTTTGGTTGAATAGGTTGTGGTCGAACACTTTGCTGAGCAGGTTGGGGTTGAACAGCTTGTGGTTGAGGAGGTTGTTGAACAAGTTGTTGAGTAGGTTGCTGAACAGGTTGTTGAGTAGGTTGCTGAACAGGTTGTTGAACGGGTTGTTGAACAGGTTGTTGAACGGGTTGTTGAACATGTTGTTGAACGGGTTGTTGAACATGTTGTTGAACGGGTTGTTGAACATGTTGTTGAAAAGATGGCTGAACAGGTTGCTGAACAGGTTGCTGAACAGGTTGCTGAACAGGTTGCTGAACAGGTTGCTGAACAGGTTGCTGAACAGGTTGCTGAACAGGTTGCTGAACATGTTGTCGCCAAAAAGGTTGTTGAAAAGGTTGTGGACGGGGTGGTGGAACAGGCTGTTGAATTCTTTGTGGCTGTATATGTTGTTGTTGTTGTATATACTGTTGTTGTTGTTGTTGTATATGTTGTATATGTTGTTGCTGTTGAAATTGTTGTAGATTATTTGATTCTCTTACCTGCATTTCTACATTTTGGTTCACGTTCTGTGTTGATATTTTATTCTTTAAAAATTGTTGTAATTGATACTGTGATAATTGATTCAAATTTGATTCTCTCTGTTTAGTTTGATTATCCGTAACAAGATTAGAATTTGTAGTAGATACATTATTACCAGGTGCAATTGTTTGCATATTCAAATTTTGTAAATTTGTAGATGATAAGGAAATAGGACTCCTAGTATTTTGAATATTTGATGAAATAGGGGGTACTATTCCCGAATCAACACCTGTATCAAATTGTTTTGGGGGAGAGGAATCCGATCCAAATGATTGACTTTTTACATTTAAATGATCCAATTTAAATGCTTGAGCATCAAACATCTTCAATCTATTTTCTAATAACTTCACTTTTTGAATTTCAATAGGATCTTTCAATTCATTGAAACGGAATAATAAACCAGAACGTGATAAATTCTTAGAAATTCGAATAACGGTAAGTTTATAAAAAGCAAATGTTGAAGGGTTAGAAAGTTGAGTTGAAATATCATTTTCAACTGATAAAAGAATCTCTTCTAAATTATGTTTTCTTTCTAAGTATCTGAGATTATCAGAATTTTCTAATATTTTCATTAAATTCTTTGATAATGCATCATAAACACGATAATTAGAATCATTAAAAAATAATTTCGTTCCAAATTCATTGAAAAAAGTACTTGAACGATTAATTTTACTAATCTGGGATCTTAGATACATATCTAAAGTTTTTGAAAAATTCATTTCTCTTAATGTAATTTTTTGAATTAATTCGCAAATCTTTTGAAATTGAAATGATATTGCTGATAAAATCGTTTTTGTAGAATCACTATATTGATTCATAATCATTTCTGGTACAACTATATTATTCTTTTTCAAAGAATGTGCTTCGTGTAATACAAGCTCTCTTGTTCTCAAATCTGAAAATACACAGTTTTGATACATTTCATTAAATTTAAGTGAAGTGGTATTTATAAAATTCAATTCTTTCGCAATACTACCAGATTTTTCCTCTAAATAATCTGTAGATTCACCATATTTGTTATTTAAACCATCTAACAAATTATTACTATTGATTCTATTATTAAAAGCTTGTCCTTCTCTTTCCTTTTCTTGTTGTTCATGTAATATCTTGCGTGATTTTATTTCAGTTTCCTCTTTACGAGCATTATATAATCGTCTTTCAATTTCCTCTAATTCAGATTTTTTTGCAACAAGGATTTGTTCAGTTTGTTTAATTTGTTCTGTCAATATTTCAAAAGTGTTATCTAATTTATTCTGTTTAGCTAAAAGTGTATTAATTTGTGATAATCTTTCTGCTTCTCCTTGAGTTGCTTGAGTAATTTGTCTTTGGAAAGAATCCAAACGATTTCCTGTTTGGGTTAAATTATTATTTTCAACTACATTTTGTATAACTTTCGAATTTTGAGTCGATTTAAGATTTAATTTATCTTTATCTAATATCAAATTTGATACATTCGCCGTGTTATTTGTAGAATCATTTTTATCGTTAAGCTGTTTAATATCTTCTGTTTTTCCTTCGTCATCAGAAAGTATTTCAATAATATCAGAAGATTTATTAGGTTTTGATGAAGAGACTGTTTGTTCTTTAATTACTTCATGATTTGTTGTAGATTCAGTTGAAGGTGCTGTTGTTATTGTTGTTTTTGTATTTAATGTAGCAGGAAGATTTGATATTGATGAGGGTGAAGCTGATATAGATGCTGATATAGATTCAGATTTTGAAATTAAACGTTTTTGAGGCGATTTTATTCCAAATGGAGTTGGAGGTGGCATAAATTCATCTACATTATTAGATTCAACATTGAGATTACCTAAAAGTTTATCTATTGTTTCACCACGAGAATCTTCTGATACTAAAATCAATTTACCTTTATCAAAATTAATTAAATTTTCATCTTCTTCTAATTTAACTTTAATATTTGGATCAATTATCTTAATTTCAGCATTTTGTAATTTTGATGGACCTAATGTATCATCTAAATGATGTTGAGGACACCAAGATCCATCATTTCTAATTTCGATATAATCATAATCTGGATTTATCGTTTTAATAATTGAATCAAAATAATCATCAACTGCAAGAAGAGATGGTTTTAATTTTTCATAACAAATTGGACAGGTCCAAGTGGGTCCTTTCCTTTGTAATGATAAATAAGAATATAAATCAAAACATTGAATATGTTTACATTTAATAGATCTAACTGGATATTCCATTCTAACATATGAACATGGACATAATAATGATACAGTTTCTTTATAAGTGGCAATTTCATCATGTTCTGTATTCTTTATCATTTCTAAAGTTTTATCAATTGGAATATGATCATGTTTTAAAATTTTATCAATAATAATATCCAAATTTTCCATTTTTATAATGAAAAAATAAAAAACAAAATCTTCAGTTGAAGCAGTATATCTTATTGAAATCATATTTTTACTATCAAATTTAAGATATGAAGTTAAATCACAAGGTACACCAGATGATTTTGATTTTTTCCTACTATTGATTTTATATTCTACTTCATTAATTGTAGCTTTACAAATTGGGAAATCGATATATTTATCCTTTTTTGAATCTGTTAAAAGAGTTGAGAATAAGCATATTCTATTTTCAGGATTTTGAAGTAATTTTTTTTCTTCATTAGTAAATTTTAAATCAAATCTAAGGGTTTTCGTACTTGTACCAGCTGCTTGTGCAAGTAATGGATTTTTACCATTTGCATAAATTAATTTAACAACTTTATAAAATATTGATTTTTTAAAAACAACGTCACGGAGGTTAATATCATTTAAATTTTTTGATCTTTTGATTTTAAGTTTTGTTTGACTTAATATAGTTTCATAATCTGGTAAATCATCATCATTTTCTGAATATTTTATTAAATCTTTAACTGCATAAATACAAGCTTTATCATCATTGTTTTTAGCTTTTAATAAAAATTTCTCAATTACACGAGCCATTTCTGTCTTCTTTCTTGTTTGTAATTGATGTTGTAATTTTAAACCTCTAACCAATTTTGCTATACTATTATGTTTCAATGAGTTGATATCCTCAATCATTTTCTGTGGGAAGTGGAGGGGTGGAAGTGGTATTAAATACGAGATTTATGTTAGAATTCATGTTGTTAAGATATGTTTGTTTGTTTGTTTGTTTGTTTGTTTGTTTGTTTTTATGTTTGTTTGCTCCCATTTTCAATTGGTGATACTTACTGAAAACACGGCTGAAATAGCATAATCGCTCATGATGGGAAGGGGTAAGGTATAATCTATATGTATATATGGTTGATACCTGTCTGTATGGATATGATGGATGTTGTTTGTGGTTAAAAAATGTACTGGATTGATAAGGATTGTGAGATGTGTGTATGAATCCAATGTACAATAAATAAATCATGTTGATTGTTTACGCATGGCCACCCACCGTTGTACTTTTTGTTTTTGCTGAGCTTTTCAGTTTCAAATTGATTTTTCTTTTCTTTCTTTTCTTTCTTTTCTTTTCTTTTCTTCTTTCACTTTTCGCGTGCTCTGCTCGAGTTGAGAGTGTTCGACTGCTCATTTCGTTTTATTTCAATTGATTTTCCAGTGTCGAGAAAATTTTTGTTTTCCCATAATGAACACAACACTCATTGGAAAATGAGGCAGGAGTGGATTTTTTATGTTTCTGATGAGTAAGTAAGCTGTACTTATTGATATAATATCGATACCAACATCAACATCATCATCAACATCAATCAATGTCATCTGCTCCGTCTGCATCTGCTATTAATGCAGCAAATAAACTAGAAGTGCTAGTTGAAGCATTTATTTCAAAATTAAAAAGAAGACAAGTAACTGGTTCTTATAATGTTGCAATTGCAACATGTCAATTTCTAATGAGAGTTACATCAATTTCTAGGTGGAATACAGCAAATGAATTTATAACTTTAATACGAGAAATTGGTAAAAGAATTACTGATTCTCAACCACGTGAATTTGCTGCTGGTAATATTGTTCGAAGGGTATTAGCAATTGTCAGAGATGAAATTAATTTAAATAAAACATTTAATGATAATAATTCAACAAATATTGCACCTGTAAGTGCTTCAATGTTTCAACTTTTAATAACTTCAAATAAAGAAAAGGATGTTGGTAATATAAAAATAAATGAAAAATCAGATTTAAGATCAATTATAATTCAAGGTATACGAGATTTAATGGATGAAATTCAATCTGTTCATGAAAATATTGAATTAATGACTGTTGATTTAATTCATGATAATGAAATTTTATTAACTCCAACTCCCGGTTCTTCAACCGTTTTAAATTTTCTTTTAAAGGCAAGTTTAAAAAGAAAATTCACTGTTTTAATTACAGAAAATTATCCAAATGATATTGAACTTTGTCATAGATTTGCAAAAAAATTAGCTGATGCAAATATTGAAAGTGTTATTATACCTGACTCAACAGTTTTCGCAGTTATGTCAAGAGTTGGTAAAGTTTTAATTGGTACTAGATCAGTATTTGTTAATGGTGGTTGTGTTACAGCTGCTGGTGTTGCAACTGTTTGTGAATGTGCAAAAGAACATAGAACTCCTGTTTTCACAGTTGCTGGTTTATATAAATTTTCTCCATGTTATCCATTTGATAGAAATTCTCTTATTGAAGTTGGTAATTCAGGTAAAGTAGTTCCTTATGAAGATAGTGATTTAGTTGGTAAATGTGAAGTAACAAATCCATTATATGATTATGTTTCACCAGAACATATTGACATCTACATAACGAATATTGGTGGTTTTTCACCAAACTTCATTTATCGTATAATTCTTGATAATTATTATACAAATGATGTTGATTTATCATGAGAAATAAATTGGTGGGTAAGATTTTAGATTTTTTTTTTTAAGAAAAAAAAAACAGGAGATGATATAGAATTACAGATATAATAACCAATATATTTAAAGAATCCATCTGATGAATAGTTTACCTGCCTATCATTACAGGCTTTTCCCTTTGCCTCGCTCGGTTACATTGTTTCAATTTGTGATCTTGAGCTGGATGCTATACATTATTGTAAGACAAACTTTGTCTTATAAAGTACAGTAATGGGATATATTAACGTAAAAGGATGTCCAATTTTGAGTACGCTTCTGCCAAGGCATTTATGCCAATGGTAGAACTGTAATTTTTAGGACTTGACATTGTAATCTGTAACGTAATGTAGATTGTATGATTTAATAATACTAGTTAATAGTTACTTATTATGCTAAAGCCCATGGATTAGCAATAAACTGAAAAAACATCCCATCCGCTGGATTCAACATACGAGACGCGGTACGAAGCCAGTATCATATAGATCATTTCGATATTAAGTATTTGAGATTTGATATTGGATATTGGTCATTTGTCATTTCCCATCTGCACCATCTGCAGCTATACACTTTTCAACTAATCCATTTGGTTTTCTTCTCTTTGTAATAAATTAAATACAAGTATTACAGAATGGAAAACTACATAATTATAGTTGTTATTCTTCTTGTCACTATTATTGGGTTGAAAAACTTATTATTTTCCACTGTTAATCATGTTGACTTAGAGACAGAAATTGACCCAGAGAAAGATTCTAGCAAAGATATTGAAGAAACTACAGTTATTCGTGAATTTACACCACGTCAACTATCTAATTACAATGGTTTTGATTTAGAAAAAATTTATATGGGAGTTAAAGGTAATATTTATGATGTATCTAAAGGTAGGCAATTTTATGGTCCTAGTGGACCATATTCAAATTTTGCTGGTCATGATGCATCAAGAGGATTGGCATTGAATTCTTTTGAAATTGAAAATGTTAGAAGATGGGATGAACCAATTGATGATTTAAATGATCTTACAGAATTAGAATTAAAGAGTTTAGATAATTGGGAAAATATGTTTAAAGGTAAATATCCTTGTGTGGGGACTTTAATTCCAGATCCGGAATTTCAGTCTATTTAATAAATATATATATATATGTATGTATGTGAATTCTTTTGTAGATAATCAAGTGGTTATATAAAATCTTTAAAACAAATAGGTTAAGTATTATGATGAACCATGTGTGGCAGGTGGCAGGTGTAGTAATTATTATTATGAAAAGTGTGTGTTAATCCTTCGAATTGAATTTTCATTTTTCAACGAGTCTCGAAGACTGATTTTTCTATAAGAACGAACTAACTAAGAAACACACAATGTACGTATAGCTTTCTATCGTTATATACATTATGCCAACCAAAACACTTAGCATCAGTAAGGGTAAACAATAACAACAGATGTCTTCTACAAAGCCCGTTATTATCAAACTTGATAATCTTACTATCAACAACTTAGGAATATTCAATAAGATTACCTCCCCAGTGGAATACCCAGATACATATATTAAACAATGTCAAGAAAGTGGTGAATTAAGTAAATTTGCCTACTTTAGTGAAGTTCCTGTTGGAGTTATTGTATTACAAACATTAGTTAATAAATCCCCATTTGCATTAAATATTACATTATTAAAAGTTTTAGATGCATATTCATGGGATTTTAATGTTGAATTAACATTATTAAAATATGTATTTGATTTATGCCCAAAAAGACATCTTAGTACATGTACTATTGTCGTGAAAAAATTAAATAGCAGACTTATCGATATTTTAACCAATGAAGGATTTCGTACAGAAGAAGATCCATCTAAAGACATTTACAAAGGTCTTACTGTTGGTGAAGATGAGACCCTCTATGTCAAGTCTCTATAGAAAGTGTTGTTTTCGTCGATTTATGGATAAAAAGCTTAGGGTAGGTTAGATATAAGATATAAGATATGACTATTTATGTATTACAAAAAAATACTTTATAAACTGTGTATAGAGTACAGTATCTATATAAATGAGTGAATGTCTATTGTCCGACCAAATGTCCATCACCCAATAACCAATAATGATAATGCTCCCCTCTGCCGTCTCCCCTCCCCTCTCTCCCACGGAAAACTTTGCCTCTTACGTCTGACGATGCTTGGTCCTTCCGGGCGGAGTTTCTCGCTGCCCTGTTCCGATTCGTTGCTGCCTATGAAATATATCAAAGATCAAATATCAAATATCACCGTTGACAGATACTGCACACTACCAGACACCTCATCTGATGTACCACAATATACTCATTTTTTACTCCCCCCTCCCCCTCTTTCACTCTCTCTCTTGATTATCAACATTTCTTCATTCCTACTGACATTTTTATACATATATATATATATTCAAAAATTACAAAACACTCTTTTCTTTAGAAATCAAAAAGTTACTGTTTTTTTTTTTGGCACTTAAACTAAAGCCACACCGGTTATATAACGATAGAGATTAGCAGACAAATTTATTCAAAAAAACAAACCACAATTTTTATTTAAACACTGGAATAAGAAAAGAAATTATGCCTGAAATAAATAGACAAGAATGGATGTCATTACTACCAGATGATACCAATATATCTAAAATATCATTACCTGGAACCCATAATTCAGGTGCATTTTTTAAAATATCTGCACCTTCAGTAAGATGTCAAGGAGAGCCAATAAATATACAACTAAATAATGGTATTAGATTTTTAGATATACGGCTTTCTAAAGATTATATGTCTAGAGGTGAAAAGGTAAATGATTTAATGGTTGTTCATGGTAAATTTCCAGTTAAATTATCAGGTAGTTATAAATTTAAAAAAATACTTGATGAAGTTTATGATTTTCTTAATAAAAATCCAACTGAAACAATTTTAATATCTATTAAATTTGAAAATACAATGCTTAATTGGAATTCAGATAATGATGAATTTGCAAAAGTTTTATTTCAAAAATATATTGGTCATAATCGAGATAGTTGGTATCTTTCTGATAAAATTCCAACTTTAAAATATTGTCGTGGAAAGGCTATTTTATTAAGACGTTTCCCAGTTATTGAAAATGGTATTTATAAAAAATTTGGAATACCAAGTAATTGGAATTATTCAAATACAATTTATGATAATAATTTTGTTTGTGTTCAAGATTATTTCGAAATTAAAACTGCAAATGATATTGAAAAAAAAGTACGCTTAATAAAAGATATGATTACAAAATCAAAAGATTATCATAATAATAATAATAATAATAATAATAATAATAATAATAATAATAATAATAATAATAATAATAATAATAATAAATATATTAATAACAATAATGATAATGATTCGAATGGAAGTAGTGATTTTTCTACTCAAACCACAGTTTCATCATCAGCTTCTTCTTCTTTATCTTTATCTCCTTCTTCAATGATGACAACTCCTCGTCAAAATTCTTCAACTAGATCATCATCCTATAATAATACCCCAATATTAGATTCCAAATTTCCTAAATTATTTATTAATTTTTGCTCGGGTTCAAGCGTTTTCCAAAAACAATATTGGCCTTCAAATGTTGAAAAAACGATCAGAAATTATAGTATTGATGATTTTTATACTAAACATTGTGGTATAGTTGTTTTCGATTATGCAGAGAGAAATGATTGGAAACTGGTTAAAAAACTAATTAGAGTAAACTTTACATAAACTTTCTTAGCTTTTTGAAAAAAAAATAAGCTACCCATATTTAACTTTTTTTAATTATATATCTATATGTGTGTAACATAATAAGTAAGGTATAATTACAGCGTGGATGCTTAGGTAGATACTTCTACCTCCCCTCAATTACATGGTCGAGATGAATTACTTAGTAGTTCATCTAGATAAATACTTCATTTTTTGCATACTTCATTTAAAGTTCGATTATTAAATAGAAGTAACCAAAAATGTATTAAGTAAGGTCACAACCTTATTTATATTACAATGTGTGTGTCTATATATATACAATATAACTATTTGTAACAATTCACATAAAGTTATTGATAGTATGTAATGATAATCTTCTTGACAAAAAAGGAAATAAAGATTGTTATCAAAAAATATCGTCACAGACAGGATTCGAACCTGCGCAGGCAGAGCCCACCGCCTTAGCAGGGCGGCTCCTTAACCACTCGGACACTGGGACATTTGTTACTTTTAAATTTTGCGCTTCTTTTCACACAGCTTATGTCGTGACAAAACAAAAAATAGGGGGTTTTTCAACAATTAATATTTCCTCCTTCTTCTTACACGGCAGCTAAGATTTCTATTAAATAATTTATATATAGAGAAGTTTTTATTAATTTATATAAATTTATAGTTATACTTAATCACTGGATGAAAAAAAAAAAAAAAAATAACCATTTTTTACTCCATTTTTTTTTTATGACAGTGGAGATTATTACACTATTTAGATATATATTCCTGATAAGTTTGTAAGTTATATAAATTATGTACTAATACTTTCATCATGTTGAAAAAAAAAGCTAAAACTTACTTTGGAAAAGGGAAAAGCTATAAGCCCTTATAAAATATTTTAAAGTTTATGTCTGTTGAGATATATGATTATGTAAGTACGTAATCGTGTACAAATTTTCCAATCACAGTGGCTGAGATTGCCACAACACTGCTTGAGTAGTGTAGTGGGGGACCATGCACGAATAAGAGATCATCCAACAATATCGATTTTTGAATAGTTAGATATATTTTTAAAGTTCCTTTGGCGAACATGTTTTTACAACCAAAAGTTCCTTTGGCGAACACTTTTTTACAACCAAAAATTCCTTTGGCTAACCTTAAGCTAAATTTCGCTGTTTTCTCTTCCCTAATTGTAACTTTTCAAAAATTTTTAACGTAGGTTTTTCTTTTCTAATAATTAAAAAAAAAATTATACTGTAAATTTGATTAATAAAACTTAAGTGCAGCCTTGGTACTCAGATATACCAATTAATTTTACTGAAGAAGAACGAGAAGCGTTGCAATATGCAGAGTTCAAAGAGATATATAACAAACTCATGACCAAGGAAGGTCAAAAACAATTACAAGAAGAATTAGCTTGGGCCTTCCAAGATGAAGAAAGTAGACAAATATCAATTGACGGTTTAAAGGAAATGGGCTAGTACTATTCAGATGGTGAAAAAGGTGATTTTGAATTTTTATGTGAATATTTAAAAGATTTTGATGATTATGAAAAGGCCAAATACATTGCCAAAATCAAGTTGATAAATAACAAATTTTCTCAAAGGTTATTAGAATACTTTGAAACTGAAGAAAACATCGTTCTTGTTGTAATAACTGAAAAATATAGCAGGCGATTGAGGTTGAATAACGTTATCAATTGTAATCCAGGTTCCGAAAAGTACACTATTGATCGTGAATCTCTATATAGTTTTAATAGAGGTGATTTCAAATTTAATGAGAATATAGAAAAATATCTTGTTGTGGGTTACACATCATGGACAGCCACCAAAGAAAAAAATAATGTTAACTTTGATTATAAAAGCTACAGAGTATTTTTGCAAAAAAAATTAATATTTTTAACATCATGCCACTTGTATTTGATATTGCTGATAATGAAGATCGTATATTATTACCTTGTACAACTTTTTCTGATGTGTGGAATTATTTTAGACAATATTCAGATTATAATCCACAAAATTCTGATGAAATTGATACAATGGAGGATGAATCTGCAATTTTAACATTTGGGCAATTTGCTTTATTATTTCCATTTATGAGACTTTTTAAACACAAAAGTATCCAAAGGACAACGAATGATAATAGATCACATACTATTGGTACCCGTGGAGAGAGGTTAAACCAGAAAGCTTCAATCATCAAATTGTTGCATGAGTTATGGAATGCTCTACTGAATTCATTGAAGGTGCTGGAATGTTAGCCAATGGTTTATCTCACATTGGAATGAGATCACGAAATTGCACAAATTGTAATAGAAAATATTATGCTGTTATGGATATGCTTCATCGTGTTGTCATTTTACGTTCTCAAGGGTTACATGGATCTTGGTTTAAACTACATTTATTCAACGAATTACAAGCAGTAGTATTTTTTTTATACATCTTATCAAAATCAAAAAAAATCATGTAAGCGGATTAAGAGAAAATATTTACAGAGATTATGACGTAGCCATTACTTTCTTAAAGGATACACTTCAAGATTTCCTTTTACCTCAGGCCGTGATCATGCAAACTTAAAACTGCAGCATCTTGCTTGTAATAATATAGTTGAAGTGTTTGAATACAAAGACCCAGAAACTATTGGATATAATCATCTTCCTGATGGTCTGTTTATATCAAATATGGAAGCTCTTGATAGACTTGCCGTGGAAGGCATATGGAGTGTTGATACGACTTTTAACGTGCTGAAGGATAAAGAGGTCAAATTGATTACGGTCTCCTTCAAAGATGCAAAAAGGAGAAAGGCTTATCTGGGTGCAGTTGCAACTCTTAAAGGAAAATCCTCTTGTTCGCATAATATATATAGATGATTCAATATCAGAGAGCAATGAAATTCAGGAAGCGTTTCATGGTCGTGTGACAGTTAGAAATTGTGTTTGGCACAAGGAATTGAATCTGGAAAGCACTTTTCAACAACTGATTGTAAAATAGCAATTAAAAGTGCGTTTGCTGTTTCCACCGTTGATTGTTATATGTATCTTGTTGAACTTGCAAACAGCGTGAACAAAGTTTTATCATTTTTAGAGACAGAGGCTAAAAGAGATGACACCGATACACAATTTTATGAGCTTGAGCAATATCATAGAGATCTCCGGAAAAAAGAAAAGAAAACTAAATTTGTTCAGATGAACGTTCGTGATGCTGCTAGATCGTTCAGAAATAAACTGACATATGTTTACCATTTGTTTACCACAGCAGATAGATGGACTGTTTCACATAGATTGTTATTTTTCAGTTTTCAGAACCTGGAGTTCAAAAGAGTGACTATAATATTGCAGATGAAGTCGGTACCAGAATTTCGAATTCTATTACAAAAGAAACTATTTTAAGTGTTTTAAGCGAACATGATATTCATCCAAATTCTTTGGGTGATGAAGACACTGAAGTTTTGACTGTTTCTGGAGAAGTGGTAGATGCTGTTGTGCAGGATGTTGATTTTAATCAATTCTTAGATGCAGAGGGTCGTTTTAAACTTGGATCTTTGATGATTAGTACACAAATCAGTGAGTCAATGCATAATTTGATTAAAACTCATTATGGTATTAAACGAATGGGAAATCTTTTTAGGATGACAGATGCTATGGTTAAGCTTTTTGAAAAACAAAACCGTCGTTTTGTTCATCCGTCAGATAGATTTTTGCAGCCTTTGAATCTTACAACACGTACATCCATGTATTTTGATCTTTTGATGTTAACCAGGTGAATTGGATAGAACAAGGATTAAAGAGTTTATATACTGCAAGAAATGATGTTAATCTGATTTATGAATGGGCTGCTGTTGAATCAAATGATATAGTTCCAGAATGTTCCACTTGTGTAATTGTTTCTAGGTACAAAGTTCCATGTTGTCATATACTGTCAAGGTGTCAGGGGTTCCAACACAATCCAAATTGTCTATCAAATTATTCTTTTTGTACTAAACACATTTCAAAATGTCTACATCCGAAAATCGATCTTTCAGACTGTTATGAGAAGCTTGGGAATCATCAGTGATAATATATTTTAATTTACTGAAAGGCTCTGCTGATACCTTACTAACTGCCACTTTTAAACTGCTAATAAAAGCACTAATATTACCTCCAGATTCTCCACCAGGAAGTAAACCAACACAACCTATAACAATTTTCCTGTTACCATCCAGAAAACAACAGTTATAAGTTTAATATTTTTGTATTTGTTGCATCCATGCTAAATACAACTTGTTGTGGTAACAGCTTTAAAGAATATCTGGATGCAATTAAAAGACCTTCTTTTTCTCCATAATAAATTGTTTCAGTTATTATCTTATAATTCAAAACAAATTTATGGTGTTTGTGTTCGTATCGAAAATAACCAACCTTCATAAGAATTAAATTATTCAACCTACTGAGATCTAATTCATAATTCAGTGTCCCTTGTAATAAATTTAGCTTTCCTAGGTTTGAAAAATGTATGTTTATTTTTTAAATTTATTTCATCCTTTCCAAAGTACTTAACAATTTCATGTGGAAACCTATCTTCCAACTCCTCTATACTGTATGCAGTGATCAACTTACGCATTATTAAATATCCTTTATATTTTTGATAATTGTGGCAACCTTCGCAATGTTCGTTAAAACTCTTAATTAAAACCAATTGATGTCTTAAATCAATAGTAATATAATATTCAACTTTACACTTGAGATTAATTAATGACATTTTGCCGTTTGCAGTCTTTGCATTGTATTCTCTATATTTTTTCATTTGAGCACCTGAAAAATTACTACTGCAAACAAAAACACCAAAAAAGATTTGATTGTCCCACTTCTTGGGTTTTTTAGCTCTTGCTATATTAACACTACTTTTCTTTTCTTTCATTCTACTCAATAAAGGAAATATTTGAGCAAATTGACCAAAACTCAAACAGAAACTTTTACCTTCTTCTATCTGCTGTGAAATACTAAAACACCTTCGAAGAATAATTTCATCATAAGGGTATTTAACTTCGTTAAATGCATCCATTACTTGATGGGCATTATTCATTACATTCCAATTTGGAATATCTAAAAGTGGAAATGTATCACTTACATAAATCTCATCTCTTTTATCAGTCTTGTTTGGAATACAATATGTGCATGCATCTTCATTTCCATAGTTGTCTTTTATAAATTTATCATATGATGAATATTCAAATGTTTCACTTTGAAAGAAGCTTGCAAATTTGTGATTACTCACTATTATTCCCAGCGAATGTGATAATTGTTGATATACCCAACCACATAATGCAGGTCCATGATAATAAATCTCTGTTTCTTCGGATACAAGTAAGCTAATTGGAAACTAGATTCTTCTGGGAGAGATCTGTATTCTAAATCTCTTAGGATATGAATGGCAAATCCATAGCGTGGATGAGTAGACGAAATGTATGAAACAATATCTAAATCTTCTATAAACTTCTCTGGTTGTTTTTCATATAAATGATGTAGTGTTTCAATATGTTTATCGTCTAGTAAATTTGATATTTCAAGTCGTTCTGGAACAACAAGCTCTCCATTCCTTTCAAGGTGTTGCAATCTCTTGGCCAATAGCTCTTTAGCAGCCAATTCTCTTGAGTTCATGCTTTCATTTGTGTGTATATATAAGTGTAAATAAGGAAGAAAATATATAAGAAGATGAAGAAGAAAATATATAAGAAGATGAAGAAGAAAGTATATAAGAAGATGAAGAAGAGAGAGTGTACACTATAAAATGCTTAAATAGGAAGGGATAACATATGTAAGTTGGGCCAAAAGCTTTCAGTTCAAAGGGGCGGGTTATGGGTTATGGGATAAATTTTTTTCTCCATTTTAGTATGGGGATTTTCAAAAATTTCCCAACACAGGTGTGTTTATTGACATTTTTCGTTGTCAGCCACCCTTTTTCCCCTATAACGCGCGCCAACAGCCAAAACTGACGACTGACAGTTTTTTGGCCAATTTTTCACCAGTGTTATAGCAGAACTAATGAAAGTGAAAATAAAAACATTTTGACACATTTTAAATCTACAAATGTACAATTTATAGTAGAATCTGATTAAAGTAAATAAGTTATAAATGTAAATTTGGTACTTATTATTGTAATAGTTAAAATCAAACTTTGTAAATTCCCTTCTTTTATTGTTTTTAAAGAATCCAAATTCTTTATAAATACAAATGCTCAATTTATAAAACTTCTATAATATCGTAAATTTCTGAAAATTCTTCAACAACATAGTACATCTCTTTACCTGTGTATTCTTGTTTGTCGATTAGTTCTTTGTTTTTTTGAGCTTGTGAACTATTTAAATAAATAACACAACCTTTCAATTTCAATCCAGAATATGTCTTGTTAAATAGTTTTAACAATCTATAATATTCTAACGATGTCGCCCTTTCCCCAGTAATGATTAAAAATTTTTCATTACAATGTAGTTTCTCATTGATTAAAATATTCTTCAATGATTCTAAGTTTTCATAGTCATTAACTTTGTTACCAAATACAGATTTATACTGTAAAACATTGAAATTTTCCAAAGGATTAGGTTCTCGAATGTTAACATTTGTTAAGACATTATTATATTTTAACGATGGGATAAATGCCAGATCATCATCCTTAATTATTGTAAGATCATTTCTTTCATTCAAATTTTGAATATTTTTTAACTTATCTAAAATATTCTTATCATAAGTAACTTTATTATATAGTATAATGGAAATATTATTGATGAAATGAGAATCCTTGACTAAATTATTGAACCTCTGCACATTTCCTTTTGATCCTCTAATTAATGATATATAAACATTTTTAATTATTTCTTTAAAATTTCTTTCTATTTGAAAATTACTTATTTTCCCATTCCTTATTTGTAACATTTTAGTCATTTCTTTATCCCACAAATCTTTTATCGCTTGATAAGATATATTTTTTAGTTCTGGCATATTTTTAAGTACATAATTATTTATTGTATCAAACAAATCTAAATTTGGAAATATGAGTTTATCATGAATAAGAATATGACATGGTCTTTGCTGAATGATTGGACTGGTATTTAACCAATTAGTTGAGATCCAATCTTTGATTAAAATATCAAATTCACTTTTTGCTTCTAATGATGTTTTGTTCGGACTCGAAATAGTTAAATCTGGAGTCCAATGAATACCTTGATATTCATCAACAGAAATAGACTTTTTATTAGAAATATCTTCCCTTGTAGTTAACATTGGTGTAGAAATATAGTTATTATTGGGTTTTGCCGATTTAAAAATATCTGGCTGACGCTGAATCCTATTTACAGTTTTTTTTGAATGTGAATAATTTCTAATTTCTGAACTATTTTTTCTCTTTGTAGTATTTATATTTTCCTCTTTTTTATTGTTAATATGATTCTCGTTTGTTAATTGGAGTAATCTATTCTTCATACTTTCAAGTATGGAACCTGTGGCATTTCCAGCCTGACTATAACGACATATAAAAGAGGAAGAAACCATATCAAACCACTGTAATCCTATATTATTGTGTTGAAGATTGGTGCTGCAACTTATAGTATATACTATTTAGTTGCCTACTGATGGTTAATATTCTTTGAAGTTAAATCACAACTTTCTAATATCTTAAAATATGTCCAGTCTCCAGTCTATCCGAAAAACCAAAAATAGAGAAAGCAGATGGAAAATTGCGCACTGAAGTAGCTTATTACTTACTTATTACTTACTTATTACTTATTACTTATATTACTATGGCCAATTCCACATTTGGCTCCTCTTTTAAAATAATTATTCATCTCTTTGCCTTTACAAATATACTTGTTCACAAGATGATATACAATATATGTAATATGCATATATTATATTAAATTGTATTTAAAAATACTGTACTAAAATAGATAACAAGCTTATATCTTTATGTTATAAAAAAAATAAACACAATTATTCAAGTTTATTGTCGTTTCTCTTGGAGTCATTTAACTTGCTTAATTGTTCGATAACCAAGTCCAAGGAAATGGCTTCATTCTTACCTTGCAAGTCTTGAATATCTCTGTTTCTAATGTTAACAGATTTTTCAGTAGCTTCTTGTTCACCGACAATAAAGATAAAGTTGTATTTTTGAACTTGACCAGTTCTAACCTTCTTCTGTAAGGTATTACCAGTAACATCAACATCTGCGTAAAAGCCAGCATTATGTAATTTTTGTCTAACTTCTTCAGCATATTCGTTATATTTGACTCCGACAGGAACAACAAGAACTTGTCTTGGTGATAACCAGAATGGCCATTTACCAGCAAAATGTTCAGTTAAAATAGCTGTCATTCTTTCAACAGAACCTAAAATAGCTCTGTGGATCATAACAGGTCTAGCACTTACAGATGAATCATTAGCCTTAAATTCTAATTCAAATCTGTTTGGTAATTGGAAATCTAATTGAATAGTTGCACATTGATGCCATCTTCTTAAAGCATCAGAAATCATAATATCAATCTTTGGACCATAGAAAGCACCATCACCAGCATTTATTTCCCATGAACCACCCCATTTATTTAATGCTTCTTCTAATTTTGCTTCTGCACCATTCCAAGTTTCTAAATCACCAACATATTTCTCTGGTCTAGTAGATAATTCCATTTTAAAATCAAAACCAAAAATACCGTAAACATGTTTTAAGAAATCAAAGATACCAATAATTTCAGAACCAATTTGTTCTTGAGTACAGAAAATATGTGCATCATCTTGTTGGAATCTTCTAACTCTGGTTAAACCGGATAAAGCACCAGAGAATTCATTTCTATGGATGACACCAAAATCAGCAACTCTCCATGGTAATTCTCTATAAGATCTTTCTCTAGATTTAAACATTAAACAATGACCTGGACAGTTCATTGGTTTTAAACCAAATTTTTCCTTTTCAACTTCAAATGTAAACATATTTTCTTTATAGTTTCCCCAATGACCAGATGTTTCCCATAATTTAGAGTTATACATGTTTGGAGTAATGACTTCTTGATAACCTCTAATTTGGTATTGTTCTCTTATCATATCAACTAATTTGTTGTAGATTCTAGTACCATGAGGTAACCAGAAACAAGAACCTGGAGACATTTCATTGAAAAAAAATAAATCTTGTTCTCTACCAATTTTACGGTGATCTCTTGAAGCTGCCTCTTCTAAGAATTTCAAGTAATCCTTCATTGCTTGCTTATCTGGGAAAGAAACACCATAAACTCTTTGTAAAGAATCATTCTTAGCGTCACCTAAGAAATATGAAGCTGAATTCTTTAAAACTTTGAAAGTCTTAATTCTACCAGTATGAGGAACATGAGGACCTCTACATAAATCAATTAATGGACCACATCTATAAACAGTGGAAGAAGTACCATCAGGGATTTTACTCTTAATTAATTCTTGCTTGTATTTGTTGTAGTTGAACATATCTAATAATTCTTCCTTAGTCATAACTAATCTTTCAAACGGTTGTTTATCTTTAATAGCTTTTTGACATGCGGTTTCAATATTTTTAAAATCAGCCTGACTGACAACAGTTTCACCATTATCAATAGCCATATCATAGAAGAAACCATCTTCAGTTGGAGGACCAAAACATAAGTGAGCACCAAAGTGACATTCACAACCTTCACCTAAAACGTGAGCAGATGAATGCCAAAAAACGGCCTTACCTTCTGGATGTTCAAAATCTAAGAATTCTAAAGAAGCATCTTTTTCTAATGGTCTTTCTAAATCCCATAATTCACCATTAACTTTAGAAATGACTTGTCTATCAGCAAATGATTTACCAATTTCTTTGGCAATATCTAATGGAGAAGTTTCCCAAGAGGTTGCAACTTTAGTAGTACCATCCTTTAAAGTAACATTAATTGGTAATCTTTCTTGAGCTGCAATTTCAGCATCTCTCTTTGCTTTGATTTGTTCAAAGATCTTAACTCTGTGATCAATAAAAGCTGGTGATGGATCTAAAAAGACTGGTCTTGTAGATTCACCGTCTTTCTTAGGCTTTTCTTTCTTAACCTTCTTTGGGGCAGCAGCAGTAGCAGCAGCAGCAGGAGGTTTTTCAATGGAAAGGTCTTCCACTTTTTTTTCTATTTCTTCTGCAGACATGTTTGCGATGTTTGTGATGGAGAGAAGGAAGGGGAAGAAACAACAACAAAAAAACAAACAATAATACAACAACCAAATGTCATCAATTAGTCACTCATCAATGGTGTCTTCAGTTTTCAGTTTCCAAATTTCATTTTTCATTTTCATGTACACGTTACAACTCATTGACTCGCTCACTGCTCAGCCATCGGCCGGGTAAGGGCTTTTTGCTGTACATCTTTTTTTGCATTAAATTTTTTTCAGTCTGGATATATTACAATGTAAACACACGTGGATTTAGTTCTGATTTTGGCTGCATTATCCCTTAAATCTGGAACGTATATATACTATATATCTATAAAAATTCTATAGGAATGACTACAGAACTACATGTGATAGAAGATAATGGTGGGAACAGTTTTGCCAACGTTTCTTCTCGTGAAATTAATGATAATGATGTATTAGAGAGATTAGAGAAAAAACTTCAAAGAGCAAAGGAATTACATGATGTTGGAAAGGAATCTTCAATAAATCTTGAACAGAAAGATGATAAGAAACAAAAGAAGGAGTCAAAGAAGAGTTTAATATCTTCAACTTCAGATATTGATGCTTCAAATGTTGTTTATGCTCCCAGTATAGATGAAGTTACAACTGATAATGATCATTTGGCTAGTTTAAGAGGCGAAGGTCGTTATTTTGGTGTTGTTGACCCTGATGTTAATGAGCCAACATGTTCTAATTGTCATAGAAGGGGACATAGACGTGCACAATGTAAAGTTGTAGTATGTCATGCATGTGGTAAAGTAGATGATCATTATGAAACCCAATGTCCAAATTCTATGGTATGTTCAAATTGTGGGGAGAAAGGTCATTTTAGAAACAATTGTCCTTCAAAAAGAAATTATACTTTTTGTGTTTTATGTGATTCAAGAAATCATATTTCTGAAAGATGTCCTACTATATGGAGAAGTTATGTTGTGAAAAGAGTAGATGCAAATTCCAAAATACCCTATCCTTCTGCTAAAATTTTCTGTTACAATTGTGCCGCAAAAGGTCATTATGGTGACGATTGTAAGAAACAAAGGATATCTAAAACACCTAATATTAATGGATCTGCTTTCAGTGGAGAGAATTTACCAAAGGTATTGATTTCCCAATATAAAAATATGTTGAATAGAGAACCACAATATAACAATGATAATATTAATAGGAAAAGAACTTACGATGAATCTAATTCTAATTACAATTATGCTCCACCACCTTATCCAAGGTTTAATAAAAATAATAGTTATAACAACAATAATAACAATAATTTTAGGAGTAACAGCAATAACTATAACAACAATAGCTTTAATAACAATAATTATAATAATCAAAACAATTTACCAAAAGGGCCTAAAAAAGGATATATTCCATCAAGAAACCAGAATTCCAATCAAGGACGAAATAACAATTATAACGATAACAGAAATAATAACCACAGTACTTACAGGCCTTCATATAACAACAGCAACAACAACAACAATAATAATGGCAATTATAATAGAGGAAATTACAGAAGATCTTGGAATTAATTTTTTTTTACCATTTAATAATTTAAAATAAATTTTTATATATTGAAGTTTTTATTATCTAATAAGAGCTTTTTACAAGTAATTTTATAAAGTTTTATGTATATCAATTTCGCAAAAGTACTTATACAAACATAAACATGGTGGTAAATTTCTAATTAACTAAGTGATTAATATATATATTCAATTAATTATACAGGTCTAAATGATTAAAAAGATTTATCTCCACCAGAAATTTTATTTATATTATGATGTATTTCAGCAAACTCATTAGTAAGTTCAATATACAACTTAAATTCTTCTTGTAATGCATTAACAATCATTTCAAGTCCAACTCTTCCATCAACAGTCGCAGGTACATTAGAATTATCTAAATCATTAACACAGTTTTCTACTTCTTGCAAAATTAATTCATATTTTCCAATTTTATCCTTAAATTCATCAATCTTTTCAATATAATATGAGTTCAAAACTGCAGTTATATTTATAGATGTATTATTTCCAATATTTTGTCCTTGTTTTTGACCTTGTTGCTGCTGCTGTTGCTGTTGTTGCTGTTGCTGTTGTTGTTGTTGCTGTTGTTGTTGTTGAGGATTTTCAGTTCTATTTCCACTTACACCAATTATTACTTTAGAAGATCCTTGATCTTGTCCTTGATCATTACCATTAGTTGACATTGGATTGGTTAATTGTAAAAATACTTTAATCAATTTTTCAACCCAATCATTAAAGCTTTCTAATGTTTTACTTTTAAAACTCTCTACAAATTTTAAATCTGCTGTTAATGCTTGACTTGTTGATGCGTATGTTTTCCCAAGGTAGCTAATATCTCTAGGGACACTTATTATAAGTTCTTCATGTTCTGATTTTTGATTCCTTAGATATTCAGCAATACCTACTTGTGTTTGAACAAATTCATCAAGTTGTTTAAGTTCTTCTTGAGCTGCTGGTGGAAGGTCTGAAACTTTAGTCATCGCAGTAAGTTGTGGTATTTGAGATTGTTGTTGTTGCTGTTGTTGACCTAAAAATCCTTGATTAGCATTATTTCCAAACATAGTTCCACCTGCAGAAATACCTGCTGGTTTAGAACCAAATGAAAATTGACTAGATGCATTATTATTGCCAAACAATGACCCAGCAGCAGCTGGTGCAGCTGGCTTAGCACCAAATAAACCTGTGTTTGTAGTTCCTGTAGATAATCCACCAGTAGAATTACCTCCAAATAATCCACCAGAAGTAGTTGGTGCTGTTCCAAGAGGTTTATTACCAAAAAGACCAGTACCAGTACCAGCAGAAGAAGGAGCAGTAGCATTTGCATTGTTAGATGCACCAAAATTAAATCCACCACCAGTAGCAGGTGTTGCAGATGTTGCAGGTGTTGCAGAATTATTACCAAATGCAAAACCACCAGCTGTCCCACTTGTGGTTGCTGGTTTAGCTCCAAAAAGACCACCACCCATTGTTGTATTGTTTGAAATACCAGTGGAAGCATTATTACCACCGAATGAAAAGCCTGATGTTCCTCCTGTAGTATTTCCAGCTGTTGTATTATTTGCACCAAATAAGTTATTTGTGTTCGTAGTGTTGTTGTTATTATTGTTATTGTTACCAAACAAACCAGTACCAGTAGAAACACCACCTCCTAAAGTAGAACTGGTGTTCGAAGTACCACCAAATCCGCCAAATCCTGTATTTGTAGGCTTGGCACCAAAAGCATTTGTAGATGTATTATTATTATTATTAGCAGCTCCACCGAAACCACCAAAACCTGAGGTAGTATTAGTGTTTCCAGTTGCAGCGTTATTATTATTATTATTATTAGAAGCACCAAATGAAAAACCTGTGCTTGGCTTATTTTGTCCAAATGAAAATCCTGACCCACCAGATGAATTACCTCCAAACATATTATGTGTCAAAGATAGTGTCTAGTTTCTGCCTAATTGTTGTCTTTGAAGAGAATTAAATAGATGTTTTCACACGAATAACAGTGGTCGATGCTAGATCTACACTTCACCAAAATGGATTCAAAGAAAATAATATTGAAAAGCATGATGTCAGTATCTGGTGTACGGATGTAGACCAGACCAGCTCTTCAGTCGATCGACGCAATATTGTCTGTTTTCCGTTCTCCATTCTCTATCTCAATAAATTTCAAATTTCAAAATTGTTCGCACGACTGAGCACTGAGCCCTTCCTACTTTTACTTACTACTAGTACTAAGTACTAAGTAGCAAAATGCAAAATAATAGCCAAATTTGAAATTTGCCCTTTCGTGGAGATATTCGACGGAGGTGATGGATGATGGACACACTGGGAGGACACATACAGACACTTTTATCTTATTACAATATCTCTCTTCACGTGGTTGCTTTCTAACTCCGAAGACAACTACATTACATTTCACAAAACAAGAGACCTCAACACTACAAAAATGGGTATGTAAACTTATAATAACTATAAGTTTAAACAATAAATAACTTATCAATGTTGAATGAATTCACACCCACGTTTATCAATTGTTGAATATTATTAAACTTGATATGACTATTAAATATAATTCGAAATACTAACATTTACTACTATTATCCTTTACAATCATATTTACTTACTATAGGTATTCCGAAATTTTTTAGGTTAATTTCTGAAAGATGGCCTTTAATTACTCAAGAAATTACTGTTGAACAAGAAATCGAATATGACAATCTGTATTTAGATATGAATTCAATTTTACATAATTGTTCACATTCTAATGATGGTGAAATTAGTCGTTTAACAGAAGAACAAATTTTTGGTGCTATCTTTGCATATATTGATTATTTATTCAATTTAATTAAACCAAAGAAAGTTTTTTATATGGCTATTGATGGTGTTGCACCAAGAGCTAAAATGAATCAACAAAGAGCTAGAAGATTTAGATCTGCTCAAGAAGCAGAAGAATTATTGAAGAAGGCAATAGAAACAGGTGAGCCTATTCCAAAAGATCCTGCATTTGATACTAATGCAATCACACCCGGTACTGAATTCATGGCAAGAGTAACTGAAAACTTGAAATTTTATATTAATCAAAAAGTTTCCCAAGATAAACATTGGCAAGATATTGAAGTCATTTTATCAGGTCATGAAGTTCCAGGTGAAGGTGAACATAAAATTATGGAATACATCAGAACTCAAAAAGCACAGCCATCTTATAATGAAAATACTAGACATTGTGTATATGGTTTAGATGCAGATTTAATTGTTTTAGGTTTAGTTGCCCATGAACCTCACTTTTCACTTTTAAGAGAAGAAGTTACTTTTGGTCGTAATAAAAAGAAAACCACAGATGTTAGTGATCAAACTTTCTTTTTACTACATATCAGTTTAGTTAGAGATTATTTAGAAGAAGAATTTAGTTCACTTAGTGATGATCTTTCATTTGAATATGATTTTGAAAGAATTCTTGATGATTTAATTTTAATTTTATATGTCATTGGTAATGATTTCTTACCAAATCTTCCCGATTTACATTTGAATAAAGGTGCATTCCCATTATTAATACATACTTTCAAAGAAGCAATGAGACGTACTGATGGTTATTTAAATGAAAATGGTAAAATTAACTTAAAAAGACTTGCTGTTTGGCTTGATATCTTATCAATCTTTGAATTAGAAAATTTTGAAGAAGGTGCGATTGATGTTGAATGGTTTAATAAACAACTTGATAATGTTTCTAGGAAAGGTGAAAGAAAGAGAGAAAGACAAGGTAAAGAATTATTATTAAAACAACAAAAGAAATTAGTTGGTTTAATTGGTACTTGGATTTTAAAGGTTTATCATGACCAATTTGATATTAAAGAATTTCATAATGATGATACTAAAATACCAGAACTTTCTTTACCTTCAGATTTCTTTGAAAGTGAATTAAATTTAGAATTCATGAAAAAATTTGCTTATGATTTAGGTTTATTTATTATTCACAGCAAGTCAACAAATAAATATACAGCTAGATTGGATATTGATGGTATTGATCAAGATGAAACCGAAGAAGACTTTAAGGAAAGACTTATTGAAATCAAACAAACTATTAGAAGATATCAAACAAGTGTTATCGTCGAAGATGAAAATGTTTTACACTCTGAGGAAGATTTATATAATGAAAAATTTGAAAATTGGAAAGATGAATATTATAGAGAAAAAGTTGGTTTCACAATTAAAGATACTGATAAATTAAAGGAAATGACTGAAAATTATATCGAAGGTTTACAATGGGTTTTGAATTATTATTATACTGGTATTTCTTCTTGGCCATGGTATTACAGATACCATTACGCTCCTCGTATATCTGATTTGGTAACTGGTTTGAATGTAAACATTAATTTTGAGTTAGGATCTCCATTCACACCATTTGAGCAATTAATGAGTGTTTTACCAGAAAGATCAAAAGAATTAATTCCTGTTTGTTATAGGCATTTAATGACAGATGAAGATTCTCCAATAATTGATTTTTATCCACGTGATTGTAAGGTTGATAAAAATGGCAAAACAGCTTCTTGGGAAGCAGTTGTTTTATTATCATTTGTTGATGAAAAAAGATTAAAAGAAGCAATGGCCCCATTAAATTCTAAATTAACAATAGAAGAAAAGAAAAGAAATAGTTTTGGTCATAATTTAATTTATAATTACAATCCTCAAATTAAGACTTTAATTAAATCTCCTTTACCTTCTGCATTCCCCGATTTTCAATCACATGCCACAGAATCTGAATATATTTTACCATCAATGGAAGGTAAACACTTCATTATTGGCCTTATTGAAGGTGTCAAAACAGGTGTTAATATGCTGGCCGGATTTCCAACTCTGAAGACAATTCCACATACTTCAAAATTAATTAATGCTAGCTTAACAGTTTTCCAACAGCCAACTAGATCAGAGTCAATGATTTTAACTTTGGAAAATGAATTCGAAAATATTAATCCAGAACAGTTTTCCCAACTTTACTGTGGTAAAATTGTTTATGCTGGATGGCCATACTTGAAAGAATATAAAGTTGTCAAAGTTACTGATTCCTTAATGATGTATGAAAACTCCAAAACTAAAAGTGGAGAGGTCATCTCTTCGCCATTAGAAAGTTTTGAAATTTCTGAATATAATAAACATGTTGATGACATTGTCTACACCATGCATTTTAGAAATGGGTTACACATTACTACTACAGATATTGTGGATGAAGTTATTGCAGGTAATGATAATTCAAAAAAGCCTTATAGTTTAGAGCCTGAACCAATTGATGGTTTAGTTTATGCAAAGAAAGTTATTGGTGTCACTCCAAACAGCCATGGTAAATTGATTAAGGTTTTCTCTGATAAGGTTGAATATTTCCCTATGCAACTTATCGTTCCATCTATTCAAAATATTGATCCAAGATTTGAAGAGAAGGAACCAATTCCGCTTTGCGAAGAATATCCAGCTGGCACTCCTATTATATTTTTGGGTAAAATGGCCTATGGTACACCTGCTGTTGTGGTAGGCAGTGAAGATAATACTCTTGCTATTCAATTCTCAAAGCAAACAACTCCAGAACCAACATATGGTACACAAGCCGCCAAGATTGAACATGCAAGTATTATTTATCATTCTGCATTTGAAGCATCTAAAATTTTAGGTCTCAACACATTTATTTTATCCAAAATCACTTCCAATTTGATGGTTATGGATTCTAATAGTAAAAAGATTAATGTTGGTTTAGGTTTAAAATTTGAAGGTAAAGGTATTAAAACTTTAGGATATACTAGAAAGAATGGTAGATACTGGGAATATAGCGATTTAGCTTTACACATGATTAAGGAATATATATCAAAATTCTCTAATTTATTGCGTGCATTACAATCTTATAAGAGCAACAATATTCCTAAAATTACTGAATTATTCCCTAGATATAGCGAGGAACAGTCTTCTGAACTTTTGAGAGATGTTAAAGACTATTTACTAAATAAGCATGAAAAGTTGACCCAAGTTTCATTGAGCAGTGATTCTTTATCTATTGCCTCTATTGGTAATATTGAAAAGCAAATAATTCAGTATTCACAAACTCCTCAACCTATCAAAACTTTGAATGTTAAGAGTATTCCAAGATTTGCCGTTCTCAATCCATCTGTTCCAGTTTTGAAGCTTAAGCAGCAAGAGTTTAGACTTGGTGACCGTGTTTTATATGTTCTTGTTTCCGGTAAAGTTCCATTATTTAGTAAGGGTACTGTTATTGGTTTCAGATCTTCTGAAACTGCAGTTTCGGTTCATGTTTTATTTGACTTACCAATCTTAACTGGTAATAGATTTAGTGGTAGATTGACTACTCAACGTGGTCTTTCTGTCGATTCTTCTTCATTATTAAATATTACTTTGAAACAATTTGTTTACATTCCAAGAAATACAATTAGAGAATCTCAAAGCAATGTTAAGAAACAAGAAATACAAGCTCAGAAGGAAAAAGAAATTAATTTAAGAAAAGAGTCCAAGAAAGAATTATTATCCTTAATTTCAGGCAAGAAAGCACCTAATGATAAGAAAAAAGTTGAATTGCCTAAGAATGACTCTACTTCTTCTGCTCCATTGACTAGTACTACTGCAAAGAATAACAACGATGCTAAAAAAATATTAAACATGCTTGTTGGAACTGTTTCATCTACACAAAATCCTACCAATACACCTCCTGCACAACCACAAGTTTTTAATGGTTATCCAGTTCCATACCCACCAATTAATGGTATGAATGGAAATTTTGTTGCTCCAATGATGCCATATCCTATGAATATGATGGCACCACCACCAAATATGACACCAAATATGTACCCATATATTTCACAACCACCACCAGTTTTAATTCCACAACAACAACAACAGCAACAACAACATACTCCAGTTGTTGATTCCAAGAAATCAGAACAAGTATTAAGTATTTTAAAGAAGGATTCTGTTGAAAATAAAGAAAATACCGATTCAACAAAGGAAACTACTGTTGAATCCAAATCTAATCACAACAACAATAACAACAACAATAACAACAATGTGAGAGGTACTAGAGGTGGTAGAGGTAGAGGTTATCATAATAGAGGAGGTCCTAGAGGTAACCATAGAGGTGGACGTGGCTCATCAAGAGGTGTTAGCAAGGAAGCTGCAACTACCGAAACTAAATAACTTTTCAAAGAAAGATCCACGTTGTCAGCATAGATTTAATGTATTATATTTTTTCTTTTTATTAGAATTGTACTTTATGCTTTGTTTATTGTTTTCCCGTTTTTGTTTCTTTTTTAAAATTTATAAATTTACCTGTTTACAATATATAAACCGTTTCAATTTTTAATCATAATGTTTAACTACATCACAAAAAAATAAAAAAAAAAGATATAAAGCACGGAAGAATTTTTCTAATATACAGTTAATTTAAAACTTTTGAACCATTAAAGCAATGCTAATGGTTTGTTTACGATATTTAGTAACTCTTTATTCGGAATTTCTATTAAAGATTTAAAACGAAGTTGAAACATGAACATTAAACTTATTGATGATTTTTATCTATTAACTTTTAACCCATATATAAAATCAAAACTTCAATTAGTTTTCAGGTGAGATGAGTATCTATATTGCTACGGTATCGATCACTTCTTGTTTACTTGGAATTCATGCCATCTTTGTTCAAATCCATTTCCTCGGACAATACCATCCCATCTCCATCCAGGTTTCACATCAAATCTGTTCATTGGATATTTTCTAACTTCTTTATATAACTTACGACCAGTAATACTTACAAATTTTTTATCTGTTGCTTGTTTATGCTTGTCAATTACTTTTTTATTGAACATCAATGCAGGATCTTCGGATTTAATCTCATTTTTTTGAGATTCAATATGTTTCGAATCATTTTCATAAACATTAACACCTTCATTTTTCATTTCTTTTATTCGGTTAATAAAATTTACATTTTCTTCAATTTCAGCTTCATTTTTATTGAATTCTTTGATTTTCTTTTTTCTTTCTTCACTAAGTAATTCCCTATCATTTTTCGAACTTAATAAATTTGTGGGTTTATCAATTTTCCTTCCTTTTGAATCTCTATATATTGTAGTATTCTTATCAGCTCCTAATTTTTTTAACTCATTTAAATCATTTTGAAATTTTTTCTCCTTTTCAATTAATTCGTTTTCAATTACTGATTGAGATTGTAAACCACCTTTTCTTTTCTTTTGTAAAGGTTTTTCAATTAATTCATTTTTTTCATCATTTTTTTCATCATTCAAAAAATCAACTGTAGATTGAGTTTCAACATTTAACCACTTACCATTTTTAATTTCCTTAATATCATTACTATTTTTTGTTTCTGTTAGTATTGTATTTTCAATTTTTGTATTTTTATCGATTGTCTGTTTTTCTGATATATCATCTTTATTTCTGGTCCTTTTTCGTACACCACTATACTTGGCCATATACTCTTCAAGTGACTTCTTTGCCATGATGGTTATTGTTGATTGTAAGTTTTAAGAAGAAGAAGAAGAAGAAGAAGAAGAAGAAGAAGAAGAAGAAGAAGAAGAAGAAGAAGAAGAAGAAGAAGAAGAAGAAATCCGATATTCATGTTGCCGTCGATCGGCTTTCTCATTTCAAAGCTCAAAGCTCAAAGTTCAAAGTTCAAAGTTCAAAGTTCAAAATCGTAAATCGCAAACGCGCACAACATTCATGGAATGTTCTTGTTATTTGAAGGCAAGCAAACACAGCTAACAGCTTTAATAAGTGTATATCATCGTTGTGGAGTGATGGTAACAGAACTGCCTTTACCAAAACATCACATCACCATTACCACCACGATATATACATACTAACAATGAGTTTTGAAGATTGGAGAAGAATTGATATTGATCAATATGATCCTGATTCCCAATACATCCCGGATGACTTACCCGAATCTAAACCAAATACTTCATTATCTGATATTCAAGCATTAACACAAACATTACGTGCATCCATTCAACGTATGTCTATTTCAGAAGCTTTTAATACTGCAATTGAATATGCACCATATGGTGCAAATGAAGATGTACGAGTTGCATATTTAAAATCAATTTTTGAAATCTTTATAAGTGTGAAAACTAATGATATTCCTACAATTATTAAACAATTAAGTTTAGATAATTTAGATATAATTGTTAAATTTTTATATACATTAATGAGTAAAGATTGGGCAATGAAACAATCAGGTTTATTACTTGTTTGGTTAGATAAAATTGTTGAACAAGTTGGTGAAGGTCCAATTATAAGGTACATGAGCGATCCTTATAAATTATAAACTTCTTTCGCAAAAAAACCAGTTGATCAAATATAGATGCATTATCTAGATTTATTTAGTTGTTATTATCAATCAGTAATTCAGTTAATAAATAAATAAGAACTTATGTACGACAATATAACCCTTTCTGTTTGAATGCAGTTCTGTAGTACTAAATAGTGTATAGTGTAGTGATCGCGCTAAGAACGGAGGCTGAAGGCTCTCTGTAGTGTGGGTGAGCATCTACTTAGTAGTGAGTAGTCACTAGTTGGAACCGAACAGACACATTGCACAGGTATTTAATAGACACATATATTATCCATAGGACAAATTCCATAAAGGATACAAATGGCTAAGAAAGGAAAGAAGGGAAAAAAGGGTAATAACAACACGGTGAAAGCTGTGGATGAAGAAATTCCAAAGAAGGATTCTGTTGACAGCGTTGACGTTAACGTTGACAGCGTTGATGATTCTGTCAATGAAAACGAAGTCAATAAAACTTCCATTGAATCCAATGATAATATAGAAGACATTGTTGAAAATGATGATGATGATGATGATGATAATGACAAAGCAACAAATGTTGAAAATAAGGTAGAATCAAAAGATGATGAAAACATTCAAGAAAAAATAGATGCTGAGGAAGAAGCTAATACTAATGCTGATAAATTTGTCATTATTGATTCTGAAGATGAGTCTGACATTGATGACAATTTTACATTAAAGAAATCAACGAATCTAAAAGAAGAAACAAAACAAGAAATATCTACTTTAATTACTGAAGAAAAAAAAGATGAAAAAGAAGCAGAAAAGGAAGAAACAGAAAAAATTAATTCTACAAAGGTTGGTGATCCATCGGAAGTAACGGAAGAAGTCGAAAATGATATTAAAGAAGAATCTGAAGAAAAAAATTCACAATCGAAGGAATCAATTGTAAATTTAAATGAATCTGAACAGCCAATTGGTAATTCTACTATTGAAACTTCAGAAATCAAGCCTGAATTAATTAGTCAACAAGATTATGATCCATATCAAACAGAAGTAAAAAACATAGAAGAATCAATTGAACCTGTTTCTATTGGTCAACAAGCATATGATCCATATGATCATGAAGATTATAATAATAAATTGGATACAATTGGCCAACAAGCATATGATCCATATGATAATGTAGATGAAGAACGAGAAGAAAGAAAAGAAATCAATACTTCATTTAAACAATCAGAAGTATCATCATTTATTAAACCAACACCAAGGTATAAATATGTTGAAAATGAAGAGAATAAAGAAAAAATTAAAGAATTAACAACAAATTTTGTTTTCGGTTTAGCAGTTGTTAATTTTGATCATGTAAAAGGTCCTGAATTAACATATTGGTTAGATGATGAAGTAATGGAAGCATTTTCAGCAACAAATGAACAAAATGAACAAAATAAAGAAGAAAATGAAGATATTGTTAATAAATTAATTAATAAAAAAGTACAACATTATTCTAAGATTTGGCCTTATCTTGCATTTCAAGCATTACCCGATGGTGTTCATATGTATGATGAAACATTTACACAATTTACATTATGTTATGATGAATTAAAGAAATCAGATGTTGAGTTAAATTTTGATATGGTAGATTTAGTTGATACAACAACAACAACAGAACCCACAACAGAATTATCATCACCAATTAAAACTGAAAAAGATCAATCATCAAATGAATTATCAACAAAGAATGATTTTGAAAATATTGATATTAATAATAATGATGATACTAATAATGAATTAGAAAAAGTATCAACTAGACCGATAATTACAATTGAAGATCCAAATCAAGGAGTTGTTACATTATTTGGATGTGCTTGTATTAGACAATTAAATTCTTCATTATTGAAAAAGGAAGAAGTTAAATCAAAACTTAAACGAAGTGTTATTCAAAAGTCTGTAATTTTACTTACAAGATCTCCAATACCGATTCAATTACGTGAAAAATTAAGTATTGTAACACAAAGTTGGTTTGAACAATATGATTTTACAGATTGTGAGATTTTAAAATCATTATATAATAATATATCAAATACATATAATAAGAATGGATATATTATTGAAGATGATGATTTATTTGAAATAAATAATAATGAAAATAAACTTAAATCTGAAGAATTTAATAATGAAAAGAAAATTATTAAAGAAAGTGATTTTTTTATGGGATTAAATTTTCAACAAGTTGTTAATAAATTCCGTAGAAATTTATTAATTATATTTAAAACAATTTTACTTGGAAATTATAAAATTTTAATTTTTTCAAAAAATTTAAATGGATTATCAAATGTTCAATATTGTTTAATTGGATTAATTCCAAATTTATTATTAAATTTTTCAGATTGTGGATTTCCATTAATTGATTTATTTTTAAATGAAGAAAAAATTAAAAGTAAATCATTAAAAAGTTCTGATAGAATGTCAATTTTAAAATTTTTAGGATTACCATTAAGAATATTTGGATTTGGATCATTTTTTCAACCTTATTTAACATTGCAACAATTATCATATATTACAAATATTAATACCAAAAGTTTTATTGTTGGTTCAAGTAATGATATTATTTTAGAGCATAAAAAGAATTGGTTTGATATGATTGTTTATTTAGATGAAAAAGAATCAAGTATATTTGGTAATGGTGGTTGTAAAATTGAGATTTTAAATAAATCATTAAAGGATAAAATTAATTTAACATGGGATGATAAAAAATTTATTGATTATGTTATAAATTCTGTTGAAACTCATTATTCAAAAGATGAAAAGGAAGATGTTGAAAATGAAATTAATAATAATGACGATGAAAAGATTATAAATAATAAAGAAGAGATTAATGAAGGTAATGAAATTGAAAAGGTTAAATTTAAGACAGTAAATTACAATTTATCAATTGATAATGGAATTTATAAAGGTGGTGATGATTTTATCAGAAGTCAATTTGAAGATTATTTAATTGGATTTTTAAGTTGTTGTAAATATGATTCATTTTTAACTAAAAGAGAAAAAGATAATAATTTAATTAAACAAATAGAATTAGATATTTATGATAATGATATTAATAAATTTAATTATAAATGGGTTGAAGAATTTAGAAATACACAAGTATTTAAATATTGGAATGAGATTACAGAGGATGAATTATTTAATTTTTTTGAGCCAAAACATATGAGTAAAGAAGTTGGTAAAGATAAAGAAAATAATAATAAATTCAATGGTGGAGAAGTATTTAAAAGTTGGATTAATAAATGGAATACAGGAGGTGTTAAAAAGGAGGAAACGGGAGAAAATATCGAAGACAAAGATAAAGATAAAGATAAAGATAACGATAAGGTTTTAAATGATGATACAAAGGAAGGTGAAGTTAAAGATGAAAAATTGAGTGAATCTGATAGTATTGATAATAATTCAACACTACCAATTTCTACTAATAATGTAAAAATGACAATGAATAATTTTAGTCGTGATGTTGGACAATTTTTCAAAAAGATTGGCGATAATACTAGTGCAACTTTCCAACAGAGTATGTACAAGAATAACAGTGATGATGGGGAAGGGGTGAAAGATAAGGAGAATGAGGAAGATAAAGATGGTGCCACCACCGAGGATGTGATTGGTGCCGAGGATGTTAAAACGAAGAAAGAGGAAAAGCCGGGCACTTCCGAAAAGGGAGATGATGTGGGGGCCGAAGAGAGCAAGGACCAGAGCCCGGAAAGAGCAGCGGGAGATGCAGGCTTCGAAGGCAAACTTCGTCAGCTGTTTCAGTGGAGGAAGTAGGAGTAGGAGTAGGCGTAGGAGTGGGAGTGGGGGATGGTGATATTGGGGACTTAACGTCAGTGCTAGCAGCTACCAGGCAGCCAGAGAGCAGCTTATCTATTGTCTGTCACTGTCTTCTAGCTAGCAGCGCAGCTCTTATCTCTGCGCTGCGCTGCTGCCTCCTTATCTTTGTTTTCCTCGTCTCAGCAGAAACAGAGGCAGCTCATTGCAATTTCCTTGAATGGCTTTATCTCTGCTCTGTTTTACGTCCCAGGTCCCAGGCGACGATGTTCTACAGTGCTTTGGTTGTGGTTGTGGTCCGGTTTACTTTAGTTTAGTTTAGTTTAGTTTAGTTTAGTTTACTTTAGTTTAGTTTACTTTACTTTGGTTTTGATTTCACCACTGTTCTACTCTGTACCTCTTTTCTTCTATGCTCTGTACGTTGCACACCCACATATTTATATATATTTCTGTATATACCTCTGAAATACAATATAAAATCAACCCCATCTCCCTTGCGCCCTTATCAAAAATTATAATCAGTAGACTAAAAAAGCCACACATATATATTACAAATACAATTAAATCACGTCATCAATAACTAAATATGCCCAGGAACAAGAGACTTTCAATCATGGGTCATGATGAACATACAGATAATAATAATCATAAACATCAATTTGATGGCTCTGATAACACAAAATATCCTAATAATTATCCAATACATGATTATGATGATGCTACAATTAATTTAATTAATTCTTCTAATATGATTAATCAATTTATTGATAAAAGTTTAATATCTAAGAATCAATATAATACATCATTACCTGTTTCAAGAGATTATTCTTCGATATCAACTCATTCATCATCTTCATCTACATCTTCATCACAATCATCCCCTGCATCCTCATCATCATCACCATCATTGTCACAATCATCCCTTTCATTCACGGATCCATCTACAACTATAGTTACAAGAGATTTTGTTACTGTTTATGAATATAAAATTGGAAATCATTCAATTATTTGGGATTATCTGATTGGATGGGTTTATATTACATCAATTTGGAAAGCTGTTGGTAATTCAAAAGCAGATGTTTTAAAACTTATTTCAACATCACCAGAAATCAAAAATAAAGTTTTCAAAACAAAGGGTGGTTGTCTTAAAGTTCAAGGAACTTGGATTCAATATGATATTGCTAAAAAATTAGCTTCAAAATTTTGTTGGCCAATTCGTTTTGCTTTAGTACCAATTTTTGGAATCGATTTTATTTACTCATGTTTAAAATTTGGTCAACCTGGTTATGGTTTGTTTCAATTGACTGTATCTGAAAAAGATTTAAATAAAAAGAGAAGAAGAAAGAGAAAAAGTATAACCAATAGTACGACTACTACTAATAATAATAAATCAAAGATTACTACATCTTCAATCTCAAATAAAAAAAGAAAAATCCATAATAGAGAAGATAATGATGAATATGAAGATAATACTAATAATTGGTATCCGGATAGAAAATCTATTTTTAAATCCAATAAACCAATTAAATTTATGGACCCTGATAATGATGAATTAGATGATTTGTCATATTCAGAAGAATTAGATTCCGAAGCAGATTTATTTGATAATCATAATAATAACAATAACAATACCAATAACAACAATAATAAGTTCATTGAACAATCCCCTATTCAACATCATAGTTATCTTGCTACTAGCACACCAGGATATACTTATAATTCGACTATTAAATCTATACCTAGTATTAATTCATCTTCAAATGCAACATCTGCATCATCTTCAATTTCTTATTACTCAGGATACCCTAATTTAAATTCTAATTTGAATTCAAATTCATATCAACAACTACAATCATCAAATCAGATTCCACTTCCACTTCCAAATCCCTATTATTCATCATTTAAACCACTTTCAAATGATGCAATTTTATTACCTAAATTAGAATCAACAACAACAATACATGATTCTTTTAGATTTGAATTTACTGAACGTCGTTATAGTACTAATACAGATCAATTTGGAAGTAATGGATTTGCTAATATTACAAATAATCATTATAACAATTATAATAATTATGTTTACAACGATAATAATAAATCCACAATACCTAAACAATCCGGATACAAATATTCATCATCTCCTGAATCATATAACGAAGTTGCATTAGCCAGACCAGTACTTAGTGCTGCAGAGGGTAGAAATCCCAACACTCTACCACGTAACTCGTCTGTGCTGTTGGATTCTCTTCTCCTGGTAGTTACCCGAGAGATGGAGGAACTGCAGGAGACAGTGGACGTGGAGGTGGACGTGGACATGGCGATAAAGCAGCCCCTTGGCGGTGCCGCCGGTGCCGCCGGTGCAGCCAGTGCCGCCGGTGCTGGAGATAGCCAGCCCGTGGGGTCTTTCCGCTGAGCGTTTGCTGCTTGGCCGCGGACGGGGAGAGTGGAGGCTGGAGGCTGGAGGAGGCTTTGGTGGGTTGGTTGTTGGTTGTTGGTTGTTGGTTTGCCATCCGTTGTGTTGGTTTGATTTTGGTTGTTTCTTTTCTTTACTTTACTTACTCTATTCAGTTTTATTGTATTTTATTTCCTTTCTTTTACTTTACTTTACTTTACTTTACTTTACTTTACTTTACTTTACTTTACTTTCTACTTTTTGTATTTGCTACTATCTGTGTATCCGCTTTATCTTTAACAACTATCGTCCACCAATCGCATTTCCTTATCACCGTACAATTATTATTATTATTATTATAATTATTATTAATAATTAATATCAATAAATACAACAATTATCATCCGCATTTATCCGTAAAGAAATTAACTGATTGAATGTCTCTACCCATACCTCAAGCATTATTTTCAACACTTAATGAAGCTAGAAATGGATTATCATTTATTGAAATATCATTTTTAACATTTCAAGCAGTTGTTCAAGTTTTCATCATTTGTTTATCAGGATTTTGGGCTGCAACATCAAATTTATTAAATGCTGAAGGTACAAAGACAATTTCAAAATTAAATGTTGATTTATTTACACCAGCTCTTATTTTTTCAAAATTAGCAAGTTCTTTATCTTTAAAAAAATTATTAGAAGTTATAATTATACCAATTTTATATGCAATTACAACTTTAGTTTCATATTTTGCATCTATTTTAGTTTCAAAATGGTTAGAATTAACTGAACCTGAATCAAATTTTGTAACTGCAATGTCAGTTTTTGGTAATTCAAATTCATTACCAGTTTCTTTAACTTTAGCATTAGCTTATTCATTACCTGATTTAGAATGGGATGATATAATTGATGATACACCTGATAAAATTGCTTCAAGAGGTTTAATTTATTTATTAATTTTTCAACAATTAGGTCAAATGTTACGTTGGTCTTGGGGTTATAATAAATTACTTGCAAAGCAACCTGATCATATCATATTTTATGATTCAATTAATTATGAAAATGAACATGATTTAAATACAATTCAAAGTATTAATACACTTAATACAATTTCTTCATCATCTGTTGCAAATTTATCTTCAGTTACAAATAATAATTTACAATTTAATGAAGCTTCAAATTTAGAAAATAGAGTAAATATTAATTCAAATTCAAATTCAAATTCAAATTCAAATTCAAAAAAAAATTATTTACCAAATTATAATAATAATAATAGTAATTCTGATGATGATTCAACAACTCAATTAATTGAAGATAATGATAATAATGATATTGCTAATTCTACTGAATTCAATGGTACAGTTAATAATAATAATAATAATAGTAATACAGACGAAGAATTTAAACCAATTGAAAGATCAATAATCATTAGAATAATCATTGGATTTTATAATTGTATGAATCCACCACTTTGGTCAATGCTTGCTGCAATGATTGTTGCATCAATTCCACAATTAAAGGCAGAATTTTATGAAAATAATGGATTTATTCAAAATACATTAGCAAGTGCTATAAGACAAATTGGTTTAGTTTCAATTCCACTTATTTTAGTTGTTTTAGGTGCAAATTTAGCACCTTCAAGTGATATACCCCCTGCATGTCCACATTATAAAAGAATGATTCTTGGATCTTTATTAGGTAGAATGGTTTTACCATCATTAGTTTTATTACCAACAATTGTATTATGTGTTAAATATATTAATTTAAGTATTATGGATGATCCAATTTTTTTAATTACAAGTTTTTTATTAATTACTTCACCACCTGCAATTCAATTAAGTCAAATTTGTCAATTAAATGAATTATATCAAAAGGAAATGGCTGGTGTTTTATTTTATGGTTATGCAATTTTAACTTTACCTGTAACAATTATTGTTGTTGTAACATGTATTGAAGCTTTAAAATGGGCTCAAGCTTAAATTTGTTTTTGTATAGAAAGACATTCTAATGTATATGTTTTTGTAATATATGCAGTATATTTGTGTTTTATTAGTTTATTAATGCATTTATATATAGTACATACTATCTAATATATCTATCTATCTCTCCATCTATCTAATCTACCGTCCCAAAAAGGAAATTTGTTCGACTCAGTTGAGTAAGAAATCCACACAAATAATCCACGCTCAGCAATCGATAATCCAACGTTGCCCGAGGGCGAGTGGCGAGTGCTTTCTCTGTGCATTTTATTTTATTCTACCTATTTATGACTCCACATACGTATATGTATGCACATGGCCTGCTCTTGAACAGGTTGTATTTAGATATATATTTAATAGATAAAGGGATCAATATATATCAATTGATATAATATAATATACACTACACATATCATTCAATATAATGCCTAACGTAACTTTTAAATGGTAAGTATATAATATTGAACAAGTTAATATAAATGTTGCAGAAAATTTAAAGATAACAAAATAAATAATATATATACTAACATAAAAATTATTAATATTAATATTAAATTTTATTTTTTATTTATTTTTTTATTAATTACAGGCCTGCAGATAAAACTGTTAAAGATGTAATCGTAACTGGTACATTTGATAATTGGTCTCAATCATTACCATTAGTTAAAAGACCAGATGGATCTTTTGAATTAGAAGTTCCATTACCTTCAAATACAAATAAAATTGAATTTAAATTTGTTATTAATGGTGAAAATTGGATTACAAGTGATGATTATTGGACTGTTGTTGATTCAACTGGCAATACAAATAATTTAATTGAATTTAATGAAAATGGTGCAATTTTAAAAAATAATAATTCTTTAGGTAAAACTGATATTGGTAAAACTGAAATTGGTAAAACAATAATTCCTGAAAGTGGTTTATCAATGGGTAATTCATCAAATATTAAAAATAATGAAAAAGAATTTAATCCAACTGTTATGCCAAGTCAAGAAGGTGTTCAAACAACTTTAGGTGAACCAGGTATTGTTGTTCCTGAAAATTCTCAAGATATTAGCGCTTTTAAAGAAGTTAGAAATGTTGATGCAAAACAATTAAATGCTGATATTAAAAAAGAAAATGAAGATAAAGAAAAGGAAATCGCAAAAACTCAATCTTCTGAAAGTTCTAAAAAATATGTTAAAAAAGTGAAAAAACTTGTACCAGCAGAAGAATCTAAGGCAGAAGCTAAATCAGAAGCTAAATCAGAAGCTAAACAAGATACTAAAACAGAAGCAAAAAAAGTTCCTGCTAAAACTTCAACATCTAAGAATACTACTACTGCTAAAAAGGAAAAGAAAGGTCTGTTTGGTAAACTTAAAAAGGCCTTCTCTTAGATTTTATGGCAATTTTATTTTATTTTATACTTTTTCTTTCTTGTTATTGTTGTTTGCCATTCTTTATTGAGTGTTTGTTATCATTATCGTTTTCAATACTTTTCAGTTTATTTAATAATATCCCATTTTACTTTATTTTACCTTATTTTACTTTACTTTACTTTACTCTTCTTTTCTTTTATTTAGTTTAATTTAGCTTATTGTAGTTAAGTTTAGTTTAATTTTTTAATTAATTATACTTAATTTTAACTCATTCTATCTTTACTCTATATTATTTGACTTTTTATACTTTCTATAATTTCTCAAAATTTTAAACATTTAAGTAAGTTGTAAAAATGAAGTTTATTTCATTTAAAAAAATAATACTATTGAAATAAATTGTATATTTTCTAATTCCTTTTGTGAATTTTTTTTCTTTTCTAATTTATTGCAAATGAGAATCTTGTTTTACATTAATTCTACTCTTATTTAGGTAGCTTTCACACTGATTGAATTAGAATAAACAGGTAAAAATATAGTTTTTTAGACATTTTTGACTTGTCTCATACCTTGGGGGAACCAATTTAATCAATATCACAAAACTTATAACAATTCTTCTTCAAATATAACTTTATAATAAATCTTTTCATTATGATTAATATACTAATTCTTTTAATAGAGCTTTACAGCCATATATTTCATATTTCATATTTCATATTTCATCAAGAGTAAACTTATTACCGATTGCAAAGGTAGTGGCGCAAGACGGGACGGGTAGACACGTGATATATTTAGAGACTTTTAGACACCAGCCACACTAGCTTACTTTGATAATAGATCGATCTATATATTTTTAGATAATAAGTTATCAGATTGTAGGAATAGAGTATCTTTTATAGTGAAGGTTTATCATCAAGATATATATATATAGTAGGATTGAAATAGTATTTCAATTTACTAGCAAGAGGCAAGTCACTAAGACTTTTTACTGGGTTATTAATGGGAGATATTTACAGATTTCAATAATATTTACTTACCAACCAAGAAACATAAATTAATGTTGTTAAAATTTAAAATCCTTAGAACTTAGAATCAATTTAATTGCTTATTCTAATGAAATAATTAAAAGTCATATTAGTTATTAGTTATTATCGATTGTTATTTGATATTATTAGATTACTTTTAAATAAAATATATTTCAAAAATAAATTAATGTGAAAATTTATTATTAATTCGTTAGTGAAACTGAAAATCGAACTATAATTTAAGAAATTTCTAGAGGAACCATTAATTGTTTAGAGTGACTGTTAAATTTGTTAATGGTGTTCAAACTTAGTGTTTTACATGTTTAGTGTTAAAATTGAAAAATAAAAAATAAAATATACAGTCATTTTAATCAAATGCTAACAGCCAGCCATGTAGACCATAATGGTCAACTACGTAGTCCATAGTCGTCAGTTATGAACCCTCGCTCGTCAACTCTGATCTCTTACCCTCGAGCCACTCAGCCCCCGCTCGTCAACTCTCAAATGTCGCCCACCAGCCGACAACTTTACCCGCCAGACAACTTCACTTACCCTCCAACCACCCACGACCCACCAGTCAACTCCAGCTCCCACCCGCCGGACAACTGCAGTCGCTAATCAACTCCGACCTTTCACCCGCCGGCCTTCAACGTCACCCACCAGACGACTTGACTTACCCTCCAACCACCAACAGCTCACCCTCCCGTTCCGAGCTCTCACCCTCCATCCTCTTAGAAGCCACCCGCCACCCATTCAAAACTCACCCGCCAGCCACATTACAGACCTACTAGAACATGATAGATAGGTTTTCACCTCATCCCCTCCTTATTGTACTACATGTATACATCATATATACATTGGCTATACTCAATATATACGTTAGCTATACTCAATATATACACCAGATATATTAAGGTAGTACTTTAGTTGGTAAAGTGAAGTTGTCTGGCGGGTAAAGTGGTCGGCTGGTGGGCGACATTTGAGAGTTGACGAGCGGGGGCTGAGTGGCTGGAGGGTAAGAGATCAGAGTTGACGAGCGAGGATTCATAACTGACGACTATGGACTACGTAGTTGACCATTATGGTCTACATGGCTGGCTGTTAGCATTTGATTAAAATGACTGTATATATATTTTTAATTAGCGAAGAGTCAGCTTGATTGTTCTCTATTCTTTAAGAAGTTAAAAATTTCAAATTTCAAATTTCAGCTAAATTTACGAAGTATCGCCAAATTAGGAAGTAGGGAATAGCCAGGGTGCAGTTTTGAGTTTTGTTAATACGTCAAGTACAGATAATAATATAGTTACTGGATTTGGTAGGATTTTCTATCTAAGGTTCTATATCTAAGATTTCTCTATATATATTGCCGTTGTTCTTCAGTAGTATTCTCCTCTTAGGATTAACCAGTACTATGTTACTCCTCAGTGGCGAATATACCAAATATCCCTCGAGGACAACTTGCCAGCTCCTGTCGTCCACTCGTCATAGATTCAGCTAGCTACTTCTGAATACTACGCCACATGTACTGCGCAGTAGCACGTGACTCATCTGGTATCACCCAAGATGAGCACGATATAACCAATAAGCCTATTCCCGAGAGACCGATATATTAATCATATACCTGCATGCACCTCTATGTGGCACAGGTTCTGACAAGTTTTGAGTTTTGAGCTTTGCATTTAAATTTTAATTCTAATTCTAGTTTTAATTTTGTATTTTGTATTGCAGGTCGATAAATCCGAAAGGAAACGGAGGAAGAACGGAGAACGAAGAACGAAGAATTACGTTGGTCTTGGCGTTGGACAAATTGGACCACTCAACAGCCAATTTACTGTTTTCCCAGTGTTTGGTGCCTGGCAGAATGGAAGACCACAAACCACAAGCAACAAGTCTCTAGTCTCTAGCCTTTGTCAACTTGCAGTTTTCCTTCCCCCCCGCTAACTGTCTGTTCTATAGATAAACGAAGCAAGAAGCAAGAAGCTTACGGATCTGGAGAAAGGAGAAAGGTGCAGGTTGGCCGAAGAAGGAAGAAGGCAGAAGGAAGAACAACTCGATTGTTTCTCGCTTTTTGCTGGAATTGGTGGCTAAAGAGCCTGCGGAATCCCGCGAGGGGTGAGGGGTGCCGATTGCAGCGGGTCTGGAGATCCGCAGATCGCAGACATAGCCTAAAAGAGCGGGGATGACTCCCGCCAGCTTCTCAATGGACCGGTGAAGTCGATCGGTGAACGCTGAATCCATGCTGAACTTAATTGTCAACTTTGTAGCAGGAACAGTCTGATTAGAGGTTCCTACAAGACATAAGCTACACAGAAAACAGAGAAGTGAGAAGGTAGAGAAGATAAAGAATAAAGAAGATATATATATATATATAGATTAAATTGGATTACAGGAAAAAGGGAAATAGAATGTTAGTTAGTCAATTTGGCTTCTATTCTCTATTTTAGTAACTGCTTTGCCAAACCTCAAAGAGATGTGTTGTAGATTTCACAACGCCAAGGCGCCGTTGTTCCCCGATACATGGTGCATATTCATCCAAGCCTTCGTTAAAATCTTCAACTGATTCTCTTTTAATCTGATATTAATTATTAATTATTACCAAGACAGAAGAATACACGCACTATGCATTTGCAAAGAACTTTAACACCAATTTATAAACTTAAGAACTTTGTTGACTCTAAGATTAAAACAAACTCATTCCTTGATTTTATTCTTGGGATTTTATTTTTGTTCTCGTTCTTGATATTAGGTTTATATTTCTATATTCTCTTTTTATGATTTAATTATTATTATATTGCCTCCCCAGTTTCCTCGTTTTTTTGTTTTTGTATTATCTAACACAATAAATATTGCCTGCTTTGGTTATTCTGTTTCATTTCTTTCTTGCTAAAAGAACCATCAAGTTTTCACTTGTATAATGTCAGATAACAAACAAAAAATCATAAATCAAACACCTGATTTAGTTCATACTATAAGCACACCAAATAATATAATATCCTCAAAGATTAACAACTTGTTAAATCTTCAAAATTTAAAAACAAAATCATCTTTATCATCAACACAAAATGAATCTGATGAAACTTTTTCTTCAATTACCAATATGTCAACAAATAATTTAAAATCTTCAAATTCATCAGTTTCTTCGATAACCTCTTCACATATCGTATCAGATATTACTAAATCAGGTTCAAGTAAAGATCCCAATTTTAATGAAAAAAAATTAGATAATCAATTAATTGTTAAAACATCTGTTATTGATAATATTAATGATATTAAATCTTTAAAAAGAATAAAGTGTCATTGGGATAATTGCACTGAAAGTTTTGAAAATGCTAAATTATTATATGATCATTTATGTGATTTTCATGTTGGTAGAAAATCTAATAAGAATCTTTCATTACGTTGCAAATGGGGGAATTGTCAAACAATAACAGTTAAAAGAGATCATATAACATCCCATTTACGTGTTCATATACCTTTAAAACCTTATTCTTGTCAATTATGTTCAAAAAGTTTTAAAAGACCACAAGATTTGAAAAAACATAAAAAAACTCATATTAATGGAGCTTTAAAAAAACATAAAGAATTATTTTATAAAAATTTAGTTTATCATTTAGATTCAACTAAATATGATCTTTCAAATCAAAATATTAATCAATTTCAAGAATCAAATTCAAATTTACATTATGAAAATTTGAATTCTTCCGTTTCTTCTCCAATTTCTTTATCCGACGCAACCTCAAATAAAACATATCCGAAAGAGTATCAACAATCTACTTATATTCACAATACCAATCAAATGATTCAACCTTCTAATCAACAATTTATACCGCAATTTCATTTTAGACACTCTGAAAGAAATAAAAATCAATCATTTCAATCAAATAACTATCATCAACTCCAACAATCAACAGTTTCATCTCATCATCAACAACCACTTTATACCCAGCAAAATTTATACTCTGTACAACAGCAAGTTGCTTCTTCTCTCTATATTCAATCACCTACACAGTTACAGCAAAATTACCCACCACAGAACTATGTACAACCTCCATTGCAGTATCAACAATTACCAGGAAATACATTACTTCAGACATTGAGTCAACCAAATAATGATCAACCAATAATGGTACATGAGACACAACAAGAACTTCAGCAACAACCGTTTCAACAACCACAGCAACAGCTCCAACTACCACAGCAACATCTCCAACTACCACAAGAACAGCAATTTCTACAACCACCACCAAAAGAACAGTTTGGCTTTATTCCAAAATATGACTATATAACACAACATTCAATTAATAAAAATCCAAATTTACAAAATCAATTTACATCTGTTTCATATAATACCCCAATTTTACAATCAAATATCAATCAAGGATTTGTAAGTATACCTGGTGATAATTCGATAAATCTAAATAGATTTGGTAGCAATAATATTACATATATTCCTAATAGAACCATTTAAATTACAGTATTTAATAAATTTTTTTGAAACAATTTCTTTCTATGCATATATGCATACATGTATATGTATTACCTTTGTATTATAAATATCTTTATATACGTACATTTATGTTTGATAAAGTTTAATAAATGCACAAGATTAACCAAAAGGAATGTTTATACATCTTGCCTATCCCAATAATATTTTAAATTAATAGGGGTCACATGATTTCTTTTAATATTATATTTATTATTTTTCTAGTATTACGGAGCGCTTGCTGAATGAAAACTAGATTTTAAAGTAAGTCACATCATTCTAGTAGTTTTATATGATTGTTTGTAATATATATGTACATTTGTGGATAAAATTTATTGTATCTGATATTTACAATCAATTAAATAAACAACCACGAAAATATGCCATCAGGAATATCCAATAGACAAGAGATTCAGTCAACACAAACTCAGACAATTGAAATTCCTATACCTGAAATACCCACACTTCATCTTCGTGCTAGTGAAAGTGAAATTGATGATGATATAATTAATAATAATGATAAAAATTCAAATGTGAAAGAAAAGAAGAAAGTGACTTGGGAAGAAGATGTAATAGATAATGAAAATATGGGTAAGAAAAAAACTAAAATTTGTTGTATTTTCCATCCACAAGATGAAGATCAATTTGAAGTTGAAAATTCATCATCAAGTTCATCAAGTAGTAGTTCAAGTTCTTCAGATGAAGATGATGATAATAATGAATTAAGTAAAAATAATTCAGATAGAAATAAACCAAATGCTTATGAAAGACAACCAAAATATACTAGAAAGAAAAAATTACTTATTCCAAAAGATGAAAAAGATCATACCCATTCTCATTCTCATTCCCACTCTCAAGGCGATGAACACGATCACCATCATAATCATTCACATAACCATTGATACCACTTTTATAGAATCTTTTATACATTAATAAAATAAATCTTGAGTTTTCATTTAATAATTTAATATTTTTATATATAGAACTACAGTAAATGGAGAACCTTTAAATATTGATTTCCATGTTAATTAAACAAGTATAAACTTCTCTAGGCATCTTATATTTAATCAAACCAGCAAATATCATACAATTCTTTGCAATTTGTCTCAAATCATACAACTTAACTTCATTACTCATACTTGAATATGTCAATGAAAGAATTAATTTTTGTAAACAAGACATTTCAATTACCAATAATTTAGGTATATTCTTCATAATACATTCTTCATAATTATTAAATTCATCAATATAATTTCTAATTTTAGAAATATCATTATCTGTAAATATTGGAATTAATTCAAGATTCTTAATTTTATCCATTATTGTCATATATTGATTATTTAATTCTCCATCAAAATGAAATTCTTTCATAATTTCAAAAATATCTAATAATTTCCTACAATTGATTCTATTCTTAACAGATGTTTTAGATAAAATTTCTGGTGATGCATTGTAAACCTTTAATAAATTATCACTTAATTTAATTATATTATTCTCATCATCTTCACCAATATTATTTAAAATATCTTTCATAGCTTCAGAATTATTTGTTAAATCAATAGAATTAATAAAATCTCCAAGTATTTTGTTAACAATAGTTAATACAGTATCATATTCTTCACTTAATTGATATAATAATATACAATCAATTAATCTACCATCTTCATTAGCTTTTTGAGCAGCCTTTTCAGCAATATTATCTAAAAATGCATTTTCATCTTCTAAAAAGATTAAAGATTTCCTCTCTTCAATAATACCAGGAATTCTCATACCATTTTTAGTAATTTTACCTAATAATAATACAAATTCTCTTGTTTCTAAAACTAATTCACGAATTGCTTCTTGACATAATTCAATTTGATTTTGCTTAAAAATTTTATCTTGTCCTTCACTCATACAAATTAAAAAGATATATTCTGCAGCAACTCTTGGATCACTAAATTTAAATGTTTTAACATAATGTCCAATCATTCTAGCAAAATTAATTGATTTAAATCCATTATTATCAACATTTAATAAATTATCAACAAATGAAGAATTCTCTTCTTCATTTGAAATTCTAATTAATCCATAATAATTTAATGTTATTGCTAAATGAACTGAATCCAGTTCATTATTATACATCAAATATCTAATAGAATCTTCATATAAACCAACAAGTAATAATGTTTGTAAATACATTGGATTTGAAGGTGAACTATTAAATGCATCAGAACCATATTCTAAAATATTCTTTTGCAAATCAATTAAACTATATGTATCATTAGTTATACCTTCTGTATTAGTATTAATAAACTCATTATTAATAAAAGATTCATCTTCTTTAATTAATGATAGATGTAACCATAACCAATCTTCAATACTTAAAGTAATATATGGTAAAGTTTTATTTGCTAAATCACATCTTCCAATTAATTTATAAGTTGCATAACGATATGGATCTATATCTTTATTAGAATTTTTAAAATATTGATTAAATTCATTATTAATTCTACCTTGAATTTCTGGTAATAATTTATTACCATTTCCTTCACAATATGATTTTAAATATAATGGAAATGATTTTTCAAGTTTTTGGAATGAACTTTCATATCTTGAAACAAATATAGTAGCTTCTTCAAAACAACCTGCTCTTAGTAAATAAAATAAAATAGCCCATAATGGTAAACCATTAATAAATGTCATATTTGTAACTTTCCAATGTTTTTGTTTGTTCTTTAAAGTTAATTCAACATAATTAATAACTTTGTCAACATTTGGAGTTAAAGATTTAGCTTCATCAAATTTATATGCATCAGCAGGATTTGTAATTTTGTTATTTATGTATAAATCATTTATATAATCTCTAAATTGTCCTTCTAAATATGCTCGACTCTTTTGAGTTATTGTTTCCCTTAAATTAATTGAATCAAATGAGTTTAATTTTGAATATGTTGATTTAGCAAACATATTTTCCCTTGATTTATCATCAATCTCATCATTTAAATCTTCACATAAATCTCTAACAATAACCCATGCTTCATTAATTTGTTCTGCTTTACTAGTTCCAAAATCAGTTCTATATAAACTTGCAAAAACAGTAGCTAATTTATACCATTGATTTTGTTGTCTTGCTTCATTTAATTCATATACAACTTCTGCACTCAATTCAAACTTCTTTCTTAATGCATAAGAAACATTTGGATTAAAGGCCGAATCTAAATTCTTGGCACTTTGAACATCATTAAATTTGAAATTAGATGATAATATACTTTTAGATCCATGTGCACCCCAAATTAATTGCTTTTCTAAAAGTTCTTTAGGTGTAAGCTTTTTCAATTTCTTTTCTGGAGATGAAAGATTATTTGATGAATCTCTTTTCAAAACATTTGATAACTTATTATATAATTCATTCTTTTTTTGTTTCCAATCTAATTTAATGTTGCTATTAACGTAATTATCAAAATCTTGTGCTGCAGATGATAATGAACTTTCTATTGCTGATAATACATCTTCATCCTTTTGTTTATACATATATGCATCTAAATTATTAGCTTGTCTAGCATATGATGATGAATCTCTTCTATTAGAACTACTATTTCTAGTGAGTTGTTCTTTATATTCATTGGTTTGAGTCAATGTTTTAACATCTTTTAATTCATTTTCAATTTCTTCGATAGTTAATCCTTTACCAATTAATAAATAATGTGCCTTTGTATAAGGATGTGATTCTGTATCAGGCTTATTATATTTTCTTAATTGATATGCCCTCTTTTCAATTTCATTTAAGCTCAAACGTAAAGTGTCAATATCATCTAAACGTCTTGGTAGGTTTCTAGAAGATTGAACAAGATCATCTAAAGTTGATGTCTTCTTTGATTTATCTTCGCCTCCATTCGAAACGGCTAACACTACACTCATATTAATATCTATAGATGCTAGTAGGAAGTGTGGATATTATAATATGCCAGTGTGATTCTAATAGAAACTCTGTGAAGGGTAATAAGTTAAGTGTTAAGTGCACGTTTGAGTTTGTTTTCTTTTCGAAGGTCTTTTTTTCTCTTTGCAGCGGCAGAGTTCGCGCCGGGTAACTTTGCATTTCATTTTTCTCTGTTATTAGTTCTTATGTTAGCTATTTCCTTTGGTCGGTTAGGTTTACAGCTTTCACTTACAATTATATGAAAATATACATGAAATCTATTATATTTTTGCTTATGTACAGGTTCTGTATATATTGGTATACATCTATATATAAAGATTTGATCATTCAAAGTTTAAGTTTCCTCCAATATTGGTTTTTGTAGGTTTCTTGAGATGTAGCTGATCCAGCAACATTCATATCTTCAGGAGGACAAACTTGCGCAAATGCTTCTTCTGATGTTGAATCAATATCAACTGGAACAAGTTCAGTAAAATGAAGTTTATCTTCATCTGAAAGTCTTCTTAGTCTAGTAACACCTCTACTAGCTATTTTTTCTTTCTTCAATTTATTACCAGTTTCATCAACTAAACCATGAGTTTTATAGATAAAATTGAAAATAGATTCACGAACAATTACACGAACACCTTCTGGAACCCAAATTTGGTATAATCCATTAGTAGCAGTTGGTGAATTTGTTGGTTGAATAGAAATAAAACCTATATCTTGAATAACAATATCAAACGTTCCATAAAATGGAGGAATAACATATCTTCTTAGTTTAACATATGCTTCTGGTTTAACAGCATATCTATTACCAAGTTGCTTTGGTCTTTCTTCATTTAATTCTGCAGCTCTCTTCATACTAGGATATCTTACTTCAAATTTCTTTTCACCAGATTTAATTCCAATACACCTTTTAAAAATTGCACCAGCTGGAGGTTGTAAATAAAAATAACCCGCATAAGAAAATAAACTCTTTCCATTGTATATTTTAGGACCTTTAATTGAAGTTTTAGTGAATCTTCTAAGATCTTCAGGAACAAAACCTGGATATTTAGGTTTTTTTCTTAATATATCAGGTGACAAATATCGATAAATTCCATGGTCTTCAGGAAATATTCCTGGTGTATCAAAAATAGTTAACTTGTCAGTAATTTTAAATTTTTGAAATTCTCTAGTAAATCCTGGAATATGATTTGTACCGGGTGAATCAAGGCCAACTTTTTCTAAATAGTTCATATTTTTCTTCTCAATATTTTTAACAACTTTATCTTGAATATCAATTCCATGATTATAGGCAATAAGTGATCTAATAAGACTACTCTTACCTGCATTAGCTCTACCAACTAGGTAAATCTTTCCATTTGGTAATTTTTGCAATAAATCATTATTATTCCATGATTTATTTGTAGAAACAAGGAAAACTTTATTACGATCAGCATCAAGGTATTTTTGTAAGAAGTCTTGAACATAAATTAATCCAGTTCTATTTAATTGAACTTCCTGTCTAAAAAATAAATCTGCCTTTGTGACAACATAATATATATCTTTAGGATTTCTCCCTTTAATCAATTCTTTATTACATGATAATGGGAAATCAAAAAAAGAAATGACATTGACTATGGTTGCATTTGCTGGAATTTTTTCTAATATATTTTCAACTTTACTTTGGTTAATATCAAAAAGACCATGATTCCTGAGATTTTTACAACGTAAACATTCAACTTTATAATTTGCAGCTTCACTTAATTCCTTAACTCTTTGTTCAATAAGAATATCTCCTCTATCAAAAAGTTTAGATGTTTCATCTTCAGTGTCTATTCCCAGTTCTTCCATTAACGCATATTCTCCTCTTCTTGAATTAACTGACTGGCTGTTCTTCTTTGATTGAAGTTGCAATGATACTTTTGGAATTTTATAGTATCTATCAGCATTATCATCTTTACTTTGTAACCCTGAAATACCACAACTTTTACATTTAAGTTTACCTTTTTCTTCAATTTGTTTAATTAGTGAAACATATTCTTCATATGCATGTTTCAAATCATTTTGACATGTTACTTTATCTTGAATTAACTTAATATCTCCCTTTTTTGTAGGTTGAAAGTATTTCCATCCTTCATCACTATTTAATTGGTGTTGATTTTTTACAATGTTTATTGTTGAAAATTTAGAATGTGGTATGTGTATACTAGTTATGGGAGAACTTGAAAATTTTAGTCTTAAAGAAATAGAGTTCAGGCAAAAACCTGATATCTTCCTTATCATTTATATTGTATATATTTGGATTTTTGAAGATTTCAAAAAGAATTTACTATAAATATCATGGAAAAAAAATATTGGAAAAAAATTAAGATTCATGTTTGAATAAAAATCTAAAATTTTGATGGCGCACAAACGAAAAGGATGCGTTTTGAGTTTTACAGAAGATTAAATAAATTTTTTACTGTATATATATTAAAAAACTATAAAGACTTAAATTTTAAGCGAAAAATGTGTATATATAATATTTATAAAAAAAGGTAGAGCATGATATAAATTTATAAAGGATGGGCGTATGTATAATGAAATGGTAAATGTATAATAAAATGGTAAATGTATAATAAAAGGATAAATGTATAATAAAAGGATAAATGTATAATAAAATGTTTGTTTGAAATGTATGCATAAAACAGTATAATAAATAGGATATCATGAAATTCAATGATGTATCAATAAAAGTTTATTAATTATTAAAGTGATTTTTTTTGTATTTTGACTATAATAAAAAGTATGACTAAAGAATAACTTAAGCAACTGGTTTCTTTGGAACTAAGACATTTTCATCTCCAGGTTTCTTTTGGAAAATAGTAGTATCCTTTTCATGTCTATCAACTCTTGCCTTTTCAAATAATTTCTTAACGTTGAATAAACCACTAATAGAGAAACCTCTAACTCTGAAAAGATAATAACCGACACACATAGCACCAAAGTTGAAGATAATGTAAATCCATGCAATACCAAAGTTTCTCCAGTGTTGAGAGTAGTGAATACCATATTGAGCAACAACTTGTTCTTGTAAAGTGTATGGACAATATTTACATTGAGTATTTTCTGTTGGATTTGCAATATAACCACCATTATTTTCAACATAAGTAGATAAGAAATCATTACATGTTTGACCTTTAGGTGGATCCATGATATTATATTCATCGAATGCACAAACTAAAACTCTGTCATGAAGAACACTACCAACAAAAGCTTGAACAAAATAAGTGAATGGAGAAACAACATACATGAAAGACCAGAACTTTGGAGACCATTTCTTTGGATTCAAGATACCACAGAATAATAACATAGAAGCAAATAAGTTAGAGTTAATCATAGAAGCTGATGGAACATCTGGAGAGAAGTATAAGATAGCTAAACCATATGAGATAAAGTAAATTGGGAAAATTAAAACGTAAATGAAGAAGAAGAAACCTGCAAATGGAGCATTACCAGAATATTGTGCTGGCCAATAGTAACAAATGTAACAAACAAATTCACAAAGAATAGACCAGTAAATTTCAATTAAAGTATGAGAAATTAATAAACATGACCAATGGAAAGTGTTAGATAAAGCTTCTCTAACTTCGTATAATTCTCTAGAATCAATTGCAAAAACATGAGATTGATTAATCATAGCTAAAGAAATCAATAATAACATGAAAACAGAAGAGAAAGCACCACTTGCACCAGCAACAGTATGATCAAAACCAATATATGATAAACCAACGAATAAAGCACAAAAAACACATTCTAAGAACTTAGCTCTAATATAAACAGGAGATCTCCAGAATTGTAAATAAGTTCTTTTCAAGACAAACCAAAATTGTTGATCATAAGTAGTTGCATATTTAGCAGTTAAGTCACCAACATTGTTGTTAATTGGTCTGTTTGGTAATTCAGCATGTAATCTATCGATATCTTGAGTTGCTTGAATACATTCTGGAGAATTGTTCCATAAATCAGACCAATCTTGAGTAGCAGAAGCAGTTGCACCAGCACCAATACAGTTTAAGATATATTCAGCAGGGTTTTCAGAAACACCACACTTAACACCCGAATAACGTTCAAAATAATTTAACATGACAGAAGAGTTTGGACCAATGTCACCGAAATAAACAGTCTTACCACCCTTCTTCAATAATAATAACCTATCAAAAACTTCGAATAAAGTAGCAGATGGTTGATGAATAGTACATAAAATAGCTTGACCAGAATCAGCAAGAGCTTTCATAAATTGAACAATAGACCAAGAAGATTCAGAATCTAAACCAGAAGTTGGTTCATCTAAGAATAATAATAATGATGGTTTAGCAACTAATTCAGTTGCAATAGATAATTTCTTTCTTTGTTCAACATTTAAACCTAAACCAATCTTACCAACCATAGCTTCAGCATATTTATCCATACCTAAACAATTAATAATTTTTTCAACATATTCATACTTTTCAGCTTGTGGAGTAGTTTTTGGTTGTCTTAAATCAGCAGCAAATCTTAAAGATTCTCTAACAGAGAATTCTGCCATATGTAAATCTTGTTGTTGAACATAACCAGTTCTTCTCTTAAAGGAACCATCTAATGGTCTACCATTAACTAACATATCACCAGTAATAGTACCAAATGAAATTCTTTGAGCTAAAACATTTAATAAAGTAGTCTTACCAGCACCAGATTCACCCATTAAAGCAGTCATAGTACCTGGTTTAACATAACCTTGAATAGAACATAATAATTGTCTAGTTGCACCTTCATATGGAATAATATAATCTAAGTTTTTCCATGAGAAAATATCAGCTTCAGAAATAATCTTTTCTAAATCAGCATCTGGACCATTTAATGCAATCATCATTTCTTCTCTTGTTGCAACTTTACCATCCCATTCTTCACCACCTGCAGCATCTGGCATATGACCTCTCTTAAATAAAAGCATATCACCACCAGATTCAACATTCTTAACAAATTCAGCCATGAAAACATTTAAACCAATGAAACCTGCAGTCCAACATAAATTGATACCCCAGTATTTCCAAACATTGTGCCATCTCATATCAAAATGTCTTAAAATATATGCTTCACCAGAAACCCAATCATTACCTGCAACAGCACCTGGTAAATCACAAACTTGATTTGCTAATGAAATATTTTCATAACCAAGACCAGATGGAACAAGTTTATAACATGACATAATTCTACCATGAAATTCAGAACCCATTAAAGAATAATAACAATAGAACATTGGATTTAAATAATGAATCCATTTAATCCAATGATGCATCTTTGGTAATGGTAACATAAAACCTGCATAAACACAAAGCATTAAAACCCATAAACCACCAACAGCATGAGCAGTGGTACCATCTTTAGTTAATGTAGCAACAAGTTTGAAAATAAAAGACATACATTGTTGAATAGTTAATAAGAATAAGAAAAACATAAAGAAAGCACCAGCTTCATGTTTTAAATTTGGCATCCAGTAGGCAGTAACAGATAAAATAATAACAGCAATTGCTTTAGTTGGTAATTCAGTAATCATTTCTTGTAAAGCTTCAGCTGATAAATGATACATTGAATAAGATTTTTGTTTAACTAAAATTCTTCTATTAGAGAAAGAATTTGCAATTTCAGCTAAAGAAGTTAAAGCACAGAATAATAAACAATAGAATAACATACCACCACGTGAATAAGCACCAACAGTTGATTTTGGAATATGATAGTACATAGAACCGACAACAAAACCTTTAGTAACGAAAGAAGATAAATAAACCATTGTATAAGTAATATCACCTTTAGTTCTTTGGAAACCTCTAATAACTAAATATCTTAATTGAGCAAAATAATTAATAACGAAAATAGATTTATTTCTTTGACCAACTTGTTTTCTTTGAGAAGTTGCTAATTCTAATCTTGATCTAGTTTCTTCTGCATTATGAGTTGCAACGAAATCATCATATTCAGCCAGTAAATCTTGATATTCTGGAGAAGAAACCCAATATTCTGCAAATTCATCAGCAGAATCTGGAACTTTGCCTTCATAACCTGGTTTAATTTGTCTTGAAGCTGGTGAAGTGACAGCAGTTAAGAATTCAGGGGCGGTCATTCTATTTGGTTTCATATAACCCATTCTTTCAAAGAATGCAACACCTCCTTTAGCAGAACCCCAATAAATTTGTCTACCTTTATAAATGACTGTAACTTTATCAAATAATTCATAAATATTTTGACCAGCTTGATAAATAGCAACCAAAGCACCACATCTTAACATATTAGTTGCAGTTCTTAAACATTGAGTAAATTCTAAAGCAGTTGAAGCATCTAAACCTCTAGTTGCATTATCAAAACAATAAACAGAAGCATTCATTGATAAAGCTTCAACGATAGAAACTCTCTTTCTTTCACCACCAGAAACACCTCTGACAAAATCGTTACCAACTCTAGTAGAATAAGTATGAGTTAAACCAAAAACGGTACACCATAATCTTAACATGTTGTCAACATATTCTTCTCTACCCATACCATCAATTCTAGTTTTTGGAGTTTTTGTTCTAAGAGCAAATTGAATAGTTTCTTTGACGGTAATGTATGGGAAATGAAAATCCAATTCAGGATTATAAACAATGTAACCTTTAAAATAATAAATAAATAAAAGGGATTAAGGGGGGAAGTAAAAAAATAAAAATAAAATGTTAGTATTTTGTTTGTTTAATTGAATTAAATAAAATAAACTGTTTTTTTTGTTTGTTAATTAACATACCTTTATATTTTTTCATCATTTCTTCTTGATCAATACCATCATAAGAGAAAGTACCTTCAACTTTTGAAAAATTTTCAATTTCACCAGCACAAGATTTTAATAAAGAAGAACAACCAGCACCTGGTTTACCTAAAGCTAAAACTAATTCACCTGGTTTAATAACACCAATAAAATCTTTAATAATTTGTCTTTGTAAAGTTCGATCCTTTTTAAACCATTTCACAGGCCATTTAGCAGAATCTCTAAGCATTTCAGGAACAGAAGGGCCATACGCAGCTGAAGCATCAATACCCCAACAAGTAACATCTTTAAATGCTAAACCAGAATGAGCAGACTCAATACCTTGTTCAGAAGCTCTTTCATGTAAATATTTTAATAAAAGTTGTAAATCAAAATCATTTGGATTAACTTCAAAATGATCTAAATCAGCTTTTGTTTTTGTTGATAAAGCTCTTGCTAAAGTTTCAATTTTTTGAATACCTTCTGGAGTTGATAAAATTCTTGATAAATGTTGTGATAAATTTTCACCGTTATCTTGAGCTTCAATATCATCAACTGGATTAAATTGTTTAACTTCACCAATTGCAGAATCCACACTATCAGTGTCTGCACTATGTGAATCACTCATTTTCTTAATAAATAAATTATTGAATTATTCAGATCAATGATTAATTAAGAAATTGATGACAAAGGAATGAAAGTTAAATAAAAAGTTAATACAAAGCAAAAAAAGTAACAAGGAGAGATTACAAATAAGAACAAGTCATATAATTTAATGAAAAATCCAAATAAAGGGATTTGGATTGTATTTATACAATTACCATGTTACCGTATATAGATGAGGCAAAATAGAATTGTAGAGTGATAAGTGGTAGGTGGTAGCAAAGGAATCAATGATTAACGAGGGATTTTAGATTTTGCTATTTATTGTTATTGTTTTAGCAGTAATGGAAATATCGATCTTTACTGTGGTGTCGATAAGCTGCGGTATATAGAGTGCAAAGTGCAATGAATGATATTAATGATAGATTATGAATAATGCAGGGCTGTTTCATTCTTAGTTGCGTGTGGTTTGTTCAAGTGGTAATGTAATGGTCAATGCTATTAATGTTAATGCTAATGCTAATGCTAATGCTTAGTGTTTAAATTCAACCAGTCTGTTATGCACGCGGCAGAAGACCTCAACCAAATCAATCAAATGAAAATAAAATAAAATGAAAATTCACAATTCACGACTCATCAAAGGAACTTCCAAATGTGGCAGTCCGGGCGCTATCTGCGTTGATTGTTGATAATTGGTAATTGGTAATTGGTAATTGGGGATTGTTTGATGTTTGGTCGGGGTACAGGGTTCACAAGACACTGGGACTAGAGATTAGACTGATTGTGGGCCGGTTTTTTCTTTCTAATTACTTGATAGGCTTATTGGTCTGATGTTTCTTGCAGTTTATACATATAGATGTTTATTCCAACTTCTAAACTTACAATTTCAGTAGAGCTTATAATGTAAATGCAAACACCAAACATCAAACACGGTATAATGTAAATGTGGATGTAAACACCGAAAACCGAAAGCCATACGCCATAACCATAAGCCATAACATTACCCACAGCCGTTTCCATCTTTCTTCTACAAGCAATCCCCTATAAAATTATTTGCCCTGCCTTTCTCTCCGCGAGATTAAAACTAATGACAATGATCTTTGGAAATATCTCTCGGATATATGGGATATGGATTATTCACTATTTACTATAGTTCCTTCCTTTCTTTTTTTCCGTCTTTTTCATTTCTTTTCTTTCCCGGCAACCAAATACCAAATACCGTGCTTGGAGCGGTGCACGGTTGCCGATTGCTGATATATATTCTGCGTCGATCGACTCTTTACCATTCATGCTTCATGTTTCTTGTTTCATGTTTCATGTTTCTTCATGTCTCATCTAAGTGATTAATGAATCAATTTGATTATTTGATTGATGATTTTCAGTTCTCAATTTTCATTATTAAGGTGCATTGTGCCTTCACAAAATTCGGACATTAATTAAGACATTCCTTTCAACCTTTATATATAATATTTACTCTAATATTTACATTTTACATTTTACATCTATAATTTACATCTACTATCTACATTTACATCGAAAAACAAGCAATTCCAACAGGATAATCACTGCCTTTTATATACAGTACTCAAACAGGGCACGGGGCTCATTGTAATTAATATAAAATAGTGAATAGCCTTCCCAGCTCCGAAAACTGCCATCTCACCGTGCTTAGAGGCTATATCAACTATCTACGGCTTACGTAACTTCATTTCCTTCTATTTTTAAATTTTAAACCTATCTATAGATCTTCAACATCTTTAATCATTAAGGAGTTTCTTTTGAAATTACAATTACATATACTTTTAACGATTTATCTTCATAACATAATCTAAATTACCTTATTGATATATACATACATATATATAGATAAATGTATCTTGATTATATGTATAGCTTGATTTGTTCTTGTTAACAATAATTATCTCAATCTAATTTTAAAATCCCTTTGTATTCCGGTACTGTATAATTGTAAATCTAAGGCTTGAACACGGGTATCTTCGGAAACTTTGTGTAAATCAAATTGATTTAATGTTATTTTCCAATTCTTAACTACTTTCTCCTACTATTCAAATATTTACATTTTTAACTGTTGAATATTTCCATATCTTGAAAATATTATTATATGTATAAAACTTAGGTGATAATGAACGATAAAAACTATTCAAACAATAATAATAAAAAATAAATAAGTAAAATAATAAAAAATAAATAAGTAAAAAAATAAAATATAATAAGCAAACATATATACATACTAAATAAAAACTTTTTTGTATTTATGTATAATATATATATGTAGTTCAAGGTAAAGTTTCATTTGCATTACAATCATAGTGTTCAAATTCACGAGCAGGTATACCTCTTTCAAACATAACATCAATTTCTTGATATGTTCTATTTTTCATTTCTGGAAGTCTATAATATGACCAAACAAAACATAAGAATGATAAACCACCAAATAAAAATCCAGTTTTTCCTCTCCAACCAGCTGCAAACATATATGGTAAACCAACTGCCATAGCAATTGCAAAAATACTACTAGTTGCAATTGATAAACCAATTGATCTACTCTTCAATTGAGTTGATGGCGCTTCACTCATAATATTAAATGTAATAGGTCCAATAGAGACTTGATATCCTGCATTCCATAATATAAGCATTGATGCCATAGCATATCTAATACTACCATTTGTGTTATAATCAGGTCCACAATCAAGTCCACCCATAATTACTAAAACAACAAATAAGAAAAAGCAACCTCCAATATAAAGATTTCTAATACTATATTTTTCCATTATCCACCATGAAGCAATACAAAATACTAAACCAATGGCATTTGTACCAACACTTAAATTAAATGATTGCTTTGTACCTAAACCAGCTAATGAAAAGAAATAAGTTAAATATGAAACATACCAATTACCAACTAAAATTTGATTAACAAATACCATAATTGTAACTTCAGTACGATGTAATGCTTTTTTACTAAAGCATGCCATATAACTTGCAGAACTTTCAATTTCTTCTTCAAGTTTACCAGTATCATACATAATTTGAACACGTTTATCAAGTTGATCTTCTGAAACTTTCCAACCAAGACTTCTCATTGATTTTTTTGCTTCATCAAATTTTCCCTTTTTAACTAACCACCATGGGGATTCAGGACACCAATAAATACCAGCAAAAATAATTAATGACCAACCCCATTGAACAGCAAATGGAATTTTATAAGCCCATTTATCAGTTCTACTATTTTGGCAACCCGCTTGAACACCAGCAGCAACAAATTGACCAATAATAAATGCAATATTATTTAATGAACTAACAACTGGACGCATTGAAGATGGTGAAATTTCTGAAGAATATAATGGTGATAATGAAACGAAAGTACCCCAAATAACACCAGCAATAATTTCACCAGCACAAAGTGTTTGAATATTTTCTGCAAAGAATTGAATAAAATTAAAACATGTAAGTAAAACTGTAAATAAAATCATAACTTTCTTTCTACCATAAGGTTCAGTAAAAAATGGAACCATTAATGGACCAATAACTTGACCAACTGGTGATCCCATTGATAAACCTGTTTGCCATGCAGCTGTAATCATATAACTACCTGGATTATTTGGATCTGGTACACCATATTTCTTTTGAAAATTTGGCGATGCATAAAATGTTGAAATTAAAGCTTGATCATAACCACAAGCAACAATTCCAAAAGACATAAAAAGTGCCCAAAATAAAACACTTGGATATTGTTTAAAAGATTCAATAATTGTTAATCTCTTTTCATCAGAATCTAATTCTTTTAAACTATTTAAAAGTAATTTTGTTTTTTCTTCGATAGGAATGTTTGGATCCTCAATTTTTGCCGCATTTTCAGTTGTTACTGAGTGAAGACTTATATCATATTGCTGTTTTTCTTCAGACATTTTTATGATGTTTTTGTTACTTCTAATAATTCTTTTCTTCAAGGTTTAAAGAAAACAAAGCATTCATGATACAAAAATGAATACAGGAAATGACTACTAATTTATAATAAAGAAAAAAGAATAAATACATCCATTGATTGATATCTTTTTCAAGAGATAATGATTAAAATGTTCAATAAGATAAGAGATAAGAGAATTAATTCATTAATTTGTTTACTTCATTGCTATTAATTTATCTTTCAAGTACTGATATGCACTACACATTACACGTTACACTAACCACCAACCCTAAATTATAATCTATCCAATTAGGACCGATGCCAGGACTCAGAGACTTGACAGATCAATCAATAAAAAAAACAATAATAAATTTTGACTTTTGACTTTTTATTATTCCCAATAGTTAGATCTTTGAGTTCACGCTTTTAGCTCTCACAGTTTGTACCAAGCTTGTTTAATTTTTGATTTTTAGTAATATCCCACCAATCTAGGTACTTATCGATGTGTAGTTATTGTCGCTTATCGGCTACCCACCGTCGGAAAAGCAAAACCCTGGTCCGCAAAAATAATTTCGAAAACAAAAGAGAATAAACTACCATTATCCAGTCCATAACTTATACGACCCTTAGTAATGCTATAAAAACTGATCTGCAATATATATACAAATCTGGTAGCTCAAATCTCCTACATATATCCTTAAATTAGTTATATATTTTCTCACAGTCGCCGGGGGTGAAAATTTTGTTTTTTTTATAATTCGATGTAATTGTTAATCAAGATCTGAATTTTAATATTATTTTACTCTCATCTATATATATATATATAAAATAAAAAAATGCCCGTAAGAAAGGTTAAATAAGTCTCCCTATAGACTCGTCCTTAAATTGGTGCGCTATCACACATTAGTATAATGTCGGAACATGTGAAGAAGCGCACTAAATAATGATTACTGAGGGAAGATCGCTACACCTACTGTATTGGGAAATGCAAAATACTTCGAAAAAGTCTTAAAGTTATTTCAACTCAAAATCTAGAAGGAGTTAGACAAAATGGTTACATTCATCATGACTAGAAAAAAATTTAAAACATTTCTTAGGAAGCAGAAGTTGCGGCAAGGTCCTGGATATAGAGTAAACTGGCCCCAAAGTGTCGAAAAACTACCAAAAAGTGCAAAAAGGGCAAAAAACGGGATTTTCATCTGCTTCTAACTCGATCAGTTTGAAAGCTACAAATATATATATATATATAGATGAGAGTAAAATAATATTAAAATTCAGATCTTGATTAACAATTACATCGAATTATAAAAAATACAAAATTTTCACCCCCGGCGACTGTGAGAAAATATATAACTAATTTAAGGATAAATGCACCCAAAATCAGAACTTATTTGCTCCTTAATATCTTTCAAAATGGCAGTTCAAACCCCAGTTATTTGTGGAAACTTAGAAACTGTCACTATCTACTTATTGAGTTAGTGAATATGTAGTAGAAAGTAGAAAGCAGAATCTACACAATAAACATCAATCAAAGTAGATAATAAAATAAATTCTGCTCTGCTATCTTTTCCTAAAATGGAAATTTTTACGCCGTTCGCATGTGAACGCAGAAGATTTAACCGCTATTCGCCACGCTGATAAGAATAAAAAGTAAAACATCATAATCTGTTTATTTATATTATAAGTATTTCCCATGAGGTTAAAACATTTGTTTGTCAAACACCCATAATCAGTTATGGATAGTCTATATACACTTCTCTTTTCGTAAACATGTCATTTGATCCTGAATACGTATTATCACAGTTGACCATAGACGAAAAGTTGTCATTGACATCTGCATATGATTTCTGGCATACTCCAGCAATCCCACGACTTCAAGTTCCAAGTATTAGATGTTCAGATGGACCTAATGGTCTAAGAGGTACTCGTTTCTTTAATCCTGTACCAGCTGCTGTTTTTCCTAATGGGACTTCTTTGGCAGCGACATTTAATAAGAATATTTTACATAATGCTGGTAAACTTATGGCACTTGAAGCAAAATCAAAAGGTATTCATATAATTTTAGGACCAACAATTAATATTTTAAGATCTCCCTTGTACGGCCGTGGTTTTGAAAGTTTTAGTGAAGACCCATATCTTACTGGTTTGGTTGCAGCTGAAATTATTAATGGTATGCAAACAGAGGGTGTACTTTCAGCTTTAAAACATTTTGTTTGTAATGAAATTGAAGATAAGCGTCTTGGCTCAAATTCAATTTTAACAAATAGAGCTTTAAGAGAAATTTATTTAAAACCTTTTGAAATTGTATTAAAAAATTCAGATCCAGGTGTGATCATGTCTTCATATAACAAAGTTAATGGAACTCATTGCTCAAATTCAAAAGAATTGCTATCTGATATTTTAAGAAATGAATGGAATTTTGAGGGTATGGTAATCAGTGATTGGGGTGGAACATATTCTATAAAGGAAGGTTTTGAAGCAGGTCTTGACTTAGAATTCCCAGGTCCGGCAAAATTTAGAACTCCTACAATCTTACAACATTTAATTACATCAATGGAGTTGAGTACTTTACAAATTGATACAACTGCTCTTAGAGTTTTAAAAACTATAGCAAGATGTGTAAAGTCTGGTATTCCTTCTAATGGAGAAGAAACAACAGAAAATAATAATGAAAATACTTCACTTCAATTGAGACAACTTTCAGCAGATGGAATTGTTCTTTTAAAGAATGACTTAAATACTCTACCATTATCTAAAAAGGACAATTTATGTATTATTGGTCCAAATGCTCGCTCACCATGTTATTGTGGTGGTGGTTCTGCATCATTGACACCTTACTATACAACAACTATTTATGATTCAATCACAGAATATATTGGTTATACTCCTGATTTTACTGTTGGTTGTTATTCCTTTAAAAAATCACCTTCAATCCCATTATATGTAAGTTTAGATGAAACAAAGATTGGCTTCAAAACCAAGTTTTTTGATAAACCAGCTGATGATAATACAAGAAGCTTATTAGAAGAATGTGTATTGGATGCCACTCATATTTCTTTCTACGATTATGGTGCAGATAAATATCCTTCTATGGGTTATTGTGTTGATATGGAAGGTTATTATCATTGTTCAAAAACGGCAAAATATTCTTTTGGTTTATCAGTATTAGGAACAGCAAAACTTTTTATTAATGATAAACTGGTTTTAGAACTCAAATCTACCGAGAATGATGTTGTTGGATTTTTTACAGAAGATTTCAATGAAATTCATAAAACACTTGAGCTAAAAGAAGGATCAACATACAAAATTACTGTTTTATTTCAAAGTCCTCAAAGATTGCCATTTAAAGTTGCTTCAGAATGTGGAGGTGGTACAATTAATTTTGGTTTATCAAAAGTTATTGATCCATTACAAGAAATTGAAAATGCTAAAAAACTAGCTGCTTCACACGATAAAGTTGTTCTCTGTATTGGTTTGAACAAAGAGTGGGAAAGTGAAGGATTTGATAGAGATACAATGTCTTTACCTGGTTATACTGATAAATTAGTCAAATCTGTTTTGGAAGTAAATAAAAACACCGTAATTGTTAATCAGACTGGAACCCCAGTTGAATTACCATGGCTTGACGATGCCCACACTTTAGTTCATGCATGGTATGGTGGTAATGAACTTGGAAATGCTGTTACAGATGTTTTATTTGGAGAAGTTACACCATCAGGAAAATTGCCAATGACTTTCCCATTCAAAAATAAGGACAATCCAACTTATTTAACTTATAAGAGTGATGGTGGAAATGTTATTTACGGTGAAGATATATTTGTTGGTTATAAGTACTATGATAGTTTGGAAAAAGAAGTTGCATTTCCATTTGGATATGGTTTATCATACACTGAATTTTTGATCAGTAACTTGAAAGTAAATTTTGATAACACTTCTGATTTTATTGATATATCCGTCGATGTGTTAAACGGTGGAGATATTTTAGGATCGGAAGTTGTTCAAGTATATACCACCTTTAAAGGAAAGTTAGATGCTTTAAAAACTGTTAAAAGTTTTAGGGATTTCGCAAAAGTGGCACTTGATCCAAAAGAAAAGAAAAGTGTTCATTTAAAATTATCCAAAAAAGATATTAGCAGTGTATGGGCCGATGAAAGAAAACAATGGAAATCAGTTCCTGGCGAATACACAATCTTAGTCGGTAATTCTAGTCATAATTTAAAACTTTCCAAGACAATCAAATTGGACTTCAATTTGTACTACTGGTTGTAAGTTTTGATTCTTTAGATAATTGATTATTATACATAAACAACATTTATAATTTATAAATTTATGTAATTTTTGATATTAGTAGCAATTCAAAAGGTAAAACAAGTTATGTAGAAATAAGTGAACCCAGCGACCCATTTAATATTATGCCACGTCCGTTGGTTTCGTGTGCCTACTGCTATCACCATGCTTTTACATTATACCTTACTTGATTGCTTTTTTTTTGGATTTAGCTCTCTCCTTTTTGCTATTAACATTCTTCATAATACTTTTGATCTCTCCTGTCGTTCCTTTTTTCCCACTCTTTCCTGTAATCACTATAGTTTCCACAACTTTCCTGTTTTCAACAACTTTCTTCTCTTTATCTCGGGCTTCTTCAACTTTACGTAAATATCCCCCAAACACAACAACTTCTGCAACAAGAACAAGCAATGATGCAACCAAACTCATTAAGATTCGAATACCATTACCATTACTACTCTCAGAAAGTCCCATACTACTACCACTCCAGTACCAAACAGCGTATCCAACAGACAAAACCGTAATCATAATATTAACAATGGTAGTCAGCTGGTGTTTTATCTCCTTAACTGCGTTAATACCATCTACATGAGATTCTGTATTTTCTCGGTCTTTTATGAACGTGTAACTACCAATCCCATCAACACCAACACTTGCCATCTTAGTCGTGTTGCGTTTAAGTAAGGTTCTATATTCCCTCTCTTTTTCTTCACTCCGTAATTGATTCATCAATTTCACATATCCTTCACTCTTCACCTCTTTCTCCATTTTTGAATCATCGTATAAATCAAATATAGGCTTCATGTCACTCATATAGTACATAATGCTTTTCTTCTGATAGTCCTTGTGCATTTTATAAGCTTGGTAGAATTCTTCATATGTAATTCTTTTCAAACCCAAAATGGCATCCTTATCACTCTTTTCAATTCCAGAAGCTTCAACCAGTGCCTTTACCTTCTCTCCAAATTTGTAATTCATCTTGGTGGTGTATATTTACGAGTTTCACATACTCATAAAAAAATATTATATATATGTCCGTCTGTGTCTATCAGTTTGTCTTTCATACATTCTCCTCAGATCTGAGATCCTTAGCTTTTTTGAAATCAACATGAAAATCGAAGAAAAGTAATGACGCGTCCAATTAATTATGTACTAACATGGCTAGAGGTTATCTTTTTTAAAAATATTTGTTTTTTCTACGAAATATATTGCGATCATTTCAACGTTGATGTCATGGAGTATGATGAATCAAGATGATACAAATATATCAAATGTTGACAATATAATTAAATCTACAAACAATTTTCATCATCCTTTTGAACATCCATATCAAGTTCAACTTGATCTTATGAAGAACATTTACGAAACACTTAACAATGATTACAAATTAGGCATATTTGAATCTCCAACAGGAACAGGTAAGACATTGAGTTTAATTTGCTCAACAATGACATGGTTGCGTGAATACAAGAAGAAAATCAATGAAGGATTGATACAAGAAAAGTTAGGATTTTTGGAGAAGAATCTAGAAGAAGAAGAAGATGATGACGATGAGCCAGAATGGGTCAAGAAGTCATTCCAAGAGAAGATTATGACAGAATACGTAGGCGAAGCAAGAAGATATGAAGCACATTTACAAGATGTGCATGAAAAAGGAACTTCACTTTACCTTGAAGAGACTAATACACAAAAGAACAAGAAAGGAATGGTTAAGATCATAAAGAAGAGGAAAACAACAGATAAGTTAACAGAGGGTTGTAATACAGCAGTAAATATAGACGATTTAGCTCCTGATGATTATGATATAGCTGATGAAGAAATAGGAAAACATGGGATATCCAAAGATGTAGAGAAATTACTTAACAAAGTTGAGCAATCCAACTATAAATCTACATCCACTGTTCAGGCAACACAAATCAACCAATCTAAAATTAAGATATTTTTTGTTTCGAGAACACATTCTCAATTAAGTCAATTTAGTAGTCAATTGAAACTTACATCTTTTCCATCTTCCATAAACAACGTATCTAAAGAACGTATTAAGTACTTACCTATGGGATCTAGAAAACAACTTTGCATCAATGAGTCAGTTTATAAATTAAATGATCTACAAGCAATCAATAAAGCATGTCAAAATTTACAGCAAGAGAAAGAAAAGTGTAAGTTCATGCCTAAAATGTTTGATGAGGAGGATGCACAGCGCAGAGAACATCTTAATGACCTTATAATGTCCGATATATACGATATAGAAGATATTAATAAAATCGGTGGAGAACTTCATATTTGTCCTTACTACACAACCAGACAAGATATTCCAATAGCTGAAATAATATCTATGCCATATCAGTTACTATTGCACAAAGATACGAGACAAGTGTTGGATTTACAATTAGAAAACTCGGTTGTTGTTATTGATGAAGCACATAATTTACTAGATACTATTTCAAGAATTTACTCTAGTAGCATCTCATTTAATGATATTAAACTTATCAGGAAAAGTTTAAAATCATACACCAAGAAATTTATGTTTAAGATGTCTGCAGGTAATCGTATTAACATTGCCAAACTAAACAAACTTATTACAGGACTTTACAAATTTATTTCTGAATGCATTAATCAAGATAGTATTAAATTGGGAGTTACAATTGATCGTAACTCCATATTTGGAGACGACGTCACTGATTTATTAAATATTTACGAGTTAGAATTATATCTTGTCAAATCCAAACTTGCATTCAAGTTGGAGTCTTATATGGAAAAATCAACAGTGGATTCAAATATACCATATAAATCTTTTGGCACGCCAAAGTTATTTGAAGTTAAATCATTTTTGTATTCATTATCAAACCCACTCAAAAGTGGTCAATTTTTTTGGGATAAAAAACCCGATGGAGATATATTATTAAAATATTTATTATTGGATCCAAGTGAAGATTTTAAGGATATTATTGACGAAAGTAAATGTGTTATTCTTGCTGGTGGTACAATGGAGCCGATAACTGATTTTACAGATTTTCTTGTGCCATATTTAGATAACACTAAAATTAAACACTTTTCATGTGATCATGTTATACCTGATTCCAATTTACGTGTTTTTCCTATTTGCAATTTTGATTTGAAACCAAATTCAAATTTTGAATTTTCTTATATGAAAAGAGATGAGGAGAGAATGATTAATAATTTAGGTTTAGCATTATGTGATCTTTTATCTGAGGTACCTGATGGATCAGTTGCATTTTTCCCAAGTTATAATTATCTTTCTAAAGTTGTTAATGTTTGGAAAAAGTCTGGAATATATGATAAAATTATCAAGATTAAAGAAATATTCACCGAAGAAAAAACCAAGTCCGTCGATGAAACCCTTCTAGAATATAAAAAATGTATCCAATTAGAAAATTCCTTAACAAAAGGTGCTTTGTTATTATCAGTTGTTGGCGGTAAAATGTCCGAAGGAATTAATTTTTCTGATGAGCTGGCAAGAGCTGTCATCATGATTGGCTTACCATATCCAAATGCATTTAGTAGTGATCTTATTGCTAGAAGAGAGTACATTGAACGGAAATATATTTCTATGGGAAATTCAACCACATATGCAAAGAATAAAAGTCAAGAATTTTACGATAATCTCTGCATGAAAGCAATTAATCAATCGGTAGGACGTGCTATCAGAAACATCAACGATTATGCTGTTATCTACCTAATTGATACTCGATATAGACAAGCCAGAATTCAGAATAAGCTTTCTGCATGGGTAAAGAAAAGAATCGACAATAATCATGTCAGCGTTGAGAAAGTTGCCGGTGAGACACGTGACTTTTTTGCAGCGAAATTATGCATTAGCTAGATGGAAGAATCTGGAATCTGGAATCTGGAAGGATGAAATGTCGACACAAACGTGTTGTTTGCCCTTATAAGCCTTTCTGTTTACGGATTTGTAAATTAGTAGCTTTTTATATTATTCATAAACAAACAACAAAGAAAACATAGAAAAATATATAACAAAAATGTCAGACTACGAAGTTGAACCAACACTCAAAGATATTGTTACCCATGATACATTAAGATGGGTTTTTGTTGGCGGTAAAGGTGGTGTTGGTAAGACCACATCATCATCATCTGTTGCCATTCAATTAGCATTAAATAACCCAACTAAGAATTACCTTTTGATTTCTACAGATCCAGCACATAACTTATCTGATGCATTTGATCAAAAATTTGGTAAAGATGCTAGAGTTGTTGAAGGCTTGAACAATTTATCTTGTATGGAAATTGATCCATCATCATCAATGGAAGAATTCAATGCATCCAATAAAATGGGTATGGATGCAAATGATCCATTAAACGGTGTTTTATCCGAAGTCACTTCTTCAATTCCAGGTATCGATGAAGCGTTCTCATTCATGGAAGTGTTGAAACATATTAAGAATCAAAAAGCTAGTGCTAATGATGCAACTGTGATCAAGTACGATACCATTGTTTTTGATACTGCTCCAACTGGTCACACATTAAGATTTTTACAATTACCATCTACTTTAGAAAAATTGTTAGGTAAATTTAATGATATAACAGGAAAAATGGGACCATTACTTAGTATGATGGGTGGTGATCAAAAACAAGAAATGTTTAACAAATTGGGTGAAATAAAGGAACAAGTTACTGAAGTTAACAAACAATTTCAAGATCCAGATTTAACTACTTTCATATGCGTTTGTATTTCTGAATTCTTATCATTATACGAAACTGAAAGATTAATTCAAGATTTGATGAAGTATAATATGGATGTCAACACAATCATTGTCAATCAATTATTATTCGCAGATGATGACGAATGTAAAAGATGTCAAGCTAGATGGAAGATGCAAAAGAAATATCTTGACCAAATGGATGAATTATATGAAGATTACCATTTGATCAAGATGCCTTTATTAGGTAACGAAATTAGAGGTTTACCAAATTTAAAGAAGTTCTCTAAGTATCTTCTTACTCCATATAACCCTAAGACGGATAAGGACTTAGTCTTTTCTATCGAAGAAAGATGATTTTGTTCTATCTGAACTAGATTTGTATATATCGGTACTCATGATTGTATATTTTGTATAGTGAAGAAAACAATAACATGTGTGAATAGTAAAGTAAAAAGTAAAAAGTAAAAAGTAAAAAGTAAATAGGAGGGAGCCCGCCCTTCTGAGCGCTCAACATAAATTTAACACCCTTTTGTCACGTATTTGAACATCGTTAACGATTAGCATTGTGTTCTTACTTATGAATCTGTTTAAATTGAAAACAAACAATGCTATCAGAAACATACTTTTGCAGGAGTTGTAAGCTTCCACTGGTTATCGATGAATCATTAGATGAGCTTAGTCATGCACAACAACATTTACTTACATTGAATTATGGTGAGAAACCACAACCTTCAATATTACGATCAGCAGATAAAGATAATAAGTATCATGATAAAAATAATGATGTGAAAACAAACAATAATATATATGATGAATATCCAAAAATACCGGATTCACGAATGAAAACATTTCAGGATGCTCTTCGATCAACAAAAGACATTTCATTATCAAGGGCTGAAACAGGCATTGAATTTGCGAAAGAAGATGACTATGATTTAAATAACGGCGGCGATAAGATTGATACTGAAAGTGACAGTTTAAATGAAAAAGATAACAAAAATAGTGAAAGTTCATTTGTATATTTGCATGACAAAGCACATAGCGAAGATGACAGTTATAGAAATACTAGTGGTGCATCAACAAACCTTAAACCCTTCAAAGATGAAGAAATAAAGGGTATAGTTGAGAAAAAGTCAGATATAAGTGAAAGAATAGAAAGTCTAGATACGATATTTAATATAATTTCCTCCAAATATGAAATTGATTATCCAGTATGTAACGATTGTGCTACATTATTAATTAATCACATGAAGTCAAAATATGAAACTTTAAATAAAGACAAAGAAATATACCTACAATTTTTAAAGAAATTAACAACACAAAATGGACCTAATGTTGAGAAAACTAAAAAAGCTCTGCAGGATCTGGATAAAATTAAAGAGAAAGAAATGGAAGTGATGAAACAACTATCTGACGAAGAGAACAAACATTCTGAGTTAAATAAAGAACTTCTTGAATTAGAAAATGACCTGAAACAATTGAGATTAGAGGAAATAGAACTTTGCCAAGCTAAAAACAAACATGAGATTGAAATTGAGAAGAACCTTCAAAACCTAAACACAGTGAAGAATCAATATTATCAAAATTTAGATTTCTTAGATTCCCTTCGAAAGACTAATGTTTTTAGCAATTTCTTTGATATATCATATGATGGTCGGTTTGGAACAATTAATGGATTGAGATTAGGATGTTTGGATGATACTAAAGTTACATGGCATGAAATAAACGCTGCATTAGGACAGCTTATTTTACTTTTATCAACATGTCTTAATATTCTTTCGTTAGATTTAAAAGAATATAAAATAATCCCAATGGGATCTACATCCAAAATAGAAAAGTATGAAATAGACTTTTCAGGTAAACAAAAAAAGACAGTAATTCAATTAAATTGTACTGGAGAGTTTTCTTTTGGTGGTTTTTTCTCTCATAACAATCTTGACATCGGAATGGTGTGTCTTGTGGAAGTTTTGAACCAGATTTGTGCGCATATTAAGACTTTGGACAGTACCTGTCAAATACCATATGTTATGGATGGAGACAAAGTTGCTGGATACTGTATTCGACCATCCAGTAGGAACGGATGGAAGAGCTGGACTGATGGATGCCGTTTCCTGCTCGTAAACGTGAAATGGATCTTAACGTTTTGTGTGGCGCATTATGAAGAAGCTACAAGTCGTGGCGCATGAATTTGAAAAAAAAGATTTTATCGTTTTCTTTTTTTCTTTTTATCATTTATCATTTATCATCACTTTGCCCATGTTAGACATACCTTTTTTCCTTTCCTTTTATTTGTATATCCTTAGTAATTTTTGTAAGCACACACTGAAAACGTCGAAGTATTATTTACACATATGACGGATTCCCGGCCAATATACGTGACTCATCCGAATCATGAAAAAACTATTTTTAAAGCTGCCATTCTTGAAAAGTTTTTGATAAGGTTAGCTTCGGAGAAAGCAATTCAGCACCTCAATATTCCTGAATTTGTGGTTAAAATGAAATCCGGAATACCTGATGAAATTTCAGCAGAACAATTGGTAGAACTAGTTGCTGAAAGTTTAGCATCAATGACTACAAGACATTATGAATATTCATTGTTAGCTTCAAAAGTGTTAAGTTATCGTCTAAGGAAAAAACTTCCTAAAAGTTTTTCAGAAAATTTTATATTTATGTACAATCATTATAATATGTCAACTGAGGGTAAGAAAAAAATATTAAGTTCCAAAATATTGAACATTTTAAAGAAAAATAAGGATTTAATAGACGATGCAATTGATAATTCAAGAGATTATGATATTGACTATTTTGGTTTCCGGACTTTAGAAAGGTCTTACTTTTTGAAAATCAATGAGAAAATTCACGAGACTCCACAGTATTTATTTATGAGGGTTGCACTATGTATACATGAAGATGATATCACCAAAGTGTTAGAAACTTATGATTTAATGTCTAAGAAATATTTTATACATGCATCACCAACACTTTTTAATGCTGGATTAGAGGCTCCATTTTTGTCTTCTTGTTTTTTAGTTGCTATGAAAGATGATTCAATAGACGGAATTTACAAAACATTACATAACACTGCAATGATATCTAGAAGTGCTGGAGGTGTTGGTTTGCACGTTTCAAATATACGCTCAAGTGGTTCTCACATTGCTGGTTCAAATGGGTTTTCTTCTGGTTTGGTTCCTATGTTGAAAGTCTTTGATGCTACTGCAAACTATGTAGACCAAGGTGGTAACAAAAGACCTGGTGCATTTTGCATTTATTTAGAGCCATGGCACAGTGATGTTTTTGAGTTTTTAGATTTAAGAAAGAATCATGGTAAAGAAGAAATGAGAGCTAGAAATTTATTTATGGCACTGTGGATACCAGATTTATTTATGAAAAAAGTCGAGTCTGATTTAGAATGGTGTTTATTTTCACCTGATAAATGTCCAGGACTTCAAGATAAATACGGAGAAGAATTTAATGAATTATACAATAAATATGAGAAAGAGGGAAAATATACCAAGAAAATCAAGGCAAGGAAGTTATGGCATGCGATATTAGTTGCACAAACAGAAACAGGAAATCCATTTTTACTGTACAAAGATAGGTGTAACTCTTTGTCAAATCAGAAGAATTTGGGAACTATAAAAAGTTCTAATTTATGCTGTGAGATCGTTGAGTATTCTTCTAAAGATGAAACTGCAGTCTGTAATTTAGCATCAGTAGCTTTACCATCATTTATTGAAAAAGGAGAATTTAATTTTCAAAAGTTACATGATATATGTAAGATTGTTATTGCTAATTTAGATAAAGTTATTGATGTGAATGAATACCCGCTTGAAAGTTGCAGATTATCAAATTTAAAGAATAGACCAGTTGGACTTGGTATACAAGGGTTGGCTGATACATTTTTTAAATTAAAATTACCATTTGGATCTCCTGAATCTAAGGAACTTAATAAAAAAATTTTTGAGACAATATATCATGCAGCACTAGAACAATCATGTGAATCTGCACAAAAATGGGGTAAATATAAAAACTATGAAGGTTCCCCAATTTCTGAAGGGCTTCTTCAATTTGATATGTGGAATGTAAAAGCTAGTAATTTATGGGATTGGGAATTATTAAGAAAAAAGATTAAATTACATGGTGTAAGAAATTCATTACTAGTTGCATTAATGCCAACTGCCTCAACTTCACAAATTTTTGGTTTTAATGAATGCTTTGAACCAATCACATCCAATATTTACATTCGTCGTGTTCTTTCAGGTGAACATCAAGTTGTGAATAAATACTTAATTGATGATTTAGTAAAGGAGGGTTTATGGAGTATTGAAATGAAAAATTTAATTATTGAAAATGATGGGTCTATTCAAAATATAGATAGCATTCCCAGTGATATTAGGGAATTGTATAAAACTGTTTGGGAAATTTCACAGAGATCGGTGATTGATATGGCTGCTGATAGAGCACCATTTGTTGATCAATCTCAAAGTATGAATCTATTCTTACAAGATGTAACTTTTTCAAAGTTAACAAGCATGCATTTTTATGCATGGAATAAAGGACTCAAAACGGGTATGTATTATTTGAGAACTAAAGCGGCTGCTTCTGCAATAAAATTTAGTCTTGATGTTACAAAGTTGGGTAATAATAATAAATCTCTGGAAAATGGTAATGTAAAGAGACCAAATGGATTAATGATAGAAAAGGATAAAAGTATAAAGAAATTAAAGAGAGATACATCATTGGATACAGATGGTTCTTGTGATTCTTTTGATATATACAACAATTCAATTATAAGTTGCAATTTAGATGATCCAGAAAATTGTGATTCATGCTCAGCTTAAAACTAAAACTGCAAATTAACCTTGTGAATAAATAATTAACATGTATATAAATATAAAACCTTTTAAATAGGGAAACATTATAAAAAAAGTGCAATACAGTAGTAATGAATTTAAAATATATTCAGCTGTTCCTTTTATATTTTTTGAAAACAATCCGATTTCCTTATAACCTCATTTCTGTAAATCTAACTTTAAATGGAACTCTATTGGTCCGTCATAACCAGGAGAAATTGGGACTTGATTAAATCCTCTAGGAACCTTTTCTGCACTCCACTTAGTCTTACCACCAAAAGTTAAAAAGCCTTTTTCCTTATCATAAGCAAATTGCATTGGAGATACACTTGATCCACAGAAAAAATCTCCATAATTATTAATTTTACAATAGCCCTTTGAAGATTTAACATTATAACCACCAAATTCAGCCTTAACCAAAGTAAACTTAGCACATGTACCCGAGATATACCAATGTCCATTACTGATCAAACAACCTGGTTGACCTTCTGGTTTCAGAACACCCCTGATTACCTTACCTGTTGGAGCTGGAACAGAAGGATCAGTATTAGTTGGAGTTGGTGGCTTGAAATTTTTCTTTGGAATAAATTTTATACCCGATTCTGGACATTGTGATTCAAGTAAAGCTGGAATTGGTTGGTAATAACCTTCTACAATGGAACCACGTAAATGGTGAAAATACCAAACTTCTTGAATTGCATTGTATCTATTACATTTGATAAAAACCGGTTGACCAAATCTTGCACTTAGAGTATCTTCGATTTGTTGTTTGGCATATGTTTGTTCGTTGGATGGTATAATGCCATTTTCAGCTAACCATTCGTAAGTTGGTAATTCTTCAAATAGTTCGACTGACTTTTTGTAAAAATCTACAATATTTTGGTTTGGTTTTGTGTCTTTAGGGTAGCAAGATTCTTTGATAGTTGTCATACACGTGCCATGCTTATTAAATTCATGTACCCACAATGATTCATCATTTCCATTAAAGTTTTTCCAAAATTTGGACATTTTTGCCAATAGTTCAGTTTCACCAAATGATTCAAGAATTTTTGTAGCACTTTCAATCTCCATTGAAGAATCACAAAATTGATCATATTGACCATCACATCTATCTGGCCACAAACCATGTAGTGTGAACATGTCATCTGGACCAATTGGTGGATAATAATCCCAAAACTGAGTTTGTAAAAGAACACCACCTGGATATTCAAAACAACACGAATTCTTAATTTCAGTAGTATTAGTACAAGTGAATGGGATATCAATTGGACATTGCTTGATTTCGTTTGCCCATATATCGGTAGACAATCCCTTCAACGTGTCTTGCAAATTAAATTGAATTGGAAGAAGGGCTGCTTCTGCAGTCAAACTTACTAATAACGGTGAAATTTTTTTCATGATGTTTTTAATATTGTTTGATTAATCTAATAACAATTTTTCTTTTGTTGGAGGAATAAAGAAGGGAAGCAGGGGAAGAAGAGGGAAAATATATAGTGTTGTAATCAATAAATGATAATAATGGTTATGAGTTGTAAGTTGTCAGTTGTCAGTTGTCAGTTGTCAGGGTGTATCGTTATCGCTTATTGTGATTAAAGATAAAGAGGACTGGATTCCTGGATTCCTGGATTCAGGATGCTGTCTAATTTCTATTTTCCTCGGGGCTGCGTGGTGATTGGCCCGATAGCCGAGGCGATATATATAGATTGACAGCATTACGTGTCGGTGTTTTGCTTTTTATCTTCTACATTTTACGCTTAACATTTTACATTTTACACTTTTATAATTATTCTAAACAGCTATAAAACATCACATAACTTACTCACTGTCCATGTCTTCATCTTCATCATCACTAACAACATCCTTCAAGTCGGAATCATCGTCAGATTCAAAGCCAGTGGCTTTGGATCTATTTTCAGCAGCATCAGATTCTAATGATTCTCTGAGTAATTTTAATCTTTCTTCTTTAACCATTCTTTGGGTAGAAATGTAAGCCCCAAGTGGAGTTTTGTTCCATTCGACTTCTTGTAAAAATTTACTAACAGCAACTTTATTCTTTGGTCCATATTCTATATTACTTCTATGTTTTTCAATATATTTACTATTAGCAGTTAATTTGTCAACAAGAGTGGTTAATTGTCTATTAAATTTAGCATTATTTTTAGCAGTTGCATTCTTTTTAATAAATCTTCTCAAGAAGATTAATGGGGGAGTAGTGAGTTCTGGGAATGCAACAGATTTGCTGTACATATTAAAAAACTCTCCAATAAGTTCGATTAACTCTTCACATACACCTTCAAGATAAACACGTGTATTCAAATATGCAGTATTAACTTTAATTACATTTTCAAAATCAACAGCTGGTAAATTTTCACGTTTTGGATTTCTGGAGAACATACTAGAGTGGAAAATTTCACTTAATAATGGGAAGATTGGAATATACACACCTGTATTTTGAGATAATCTGATTAATGATCTGATCAAGTAGAATCTCAATGGGAAAAATTGAGCTGTTGGAATAAGTTTGATTGTACCGATAGTGACCTGAATTAATGGATAGTTTAATTTTAATAATGGATTTTCAACCTTTCCTTCAAGATCTGATTTTATTTGAACAGAAATAACTCTTGACCAAAAATCAAGACCATGACAAAACTTCCAATTATAGATTGATTTATAACTATCTTTAGTTGGATTATTGACACTACTTCTAAGATGAACTGCTAATTGTCTAATGTATTCAAAACCGATTTGATATCCAAGAGTTGGGTTTAATCCAAATAATTCTGAAGCAGAGTTCTTTTGAAAGTTTAATAATGGAGTGGTGTGAACATTGGTTTTACCACAATTCTTAAGGAAATTAGAATATGTGGATCTTAAGATAATTTCTAAAACAGATTTAGGATATTCTTTACTTGCATTGTTCATCCAAGCAAATGCTGAAATTTGTGTTTCAAGAGAACTTGATGAACTCCAAATATTAACAACTGCATTAACAACAGATTTTAAAAGTTTTCTAAATGAAATCAAATATGGTAATAATTCTTGAACAGATTGCAAAACTAATGCACATGTTTCAGTGTTTGATGAATCTTCTAAAAGAGTAATTAATGAAGGAATATGTGCTTTAACAATAACAGAAAGTTGAGCAACCTTCTTTTTATTACCAGAAATGTTTCTGATACCGTTGGAAGATACTTTATATGGCGTTAACTTTTGAATTGCTAATGGTAAATCTTGTAAGACAACAATCATCAAGTTCTTAAAAACTTTTTCTTCTGTAACAGAATACTTGTATGTTTCTTGTTCATCTGTGTTAATGGCTGATTTATATGCAATAACAGTGTTCTTGATGGTCTTTAAACCAGGAGTTTCAGATCTCAAATCTTCAGACCACTTTTTAACTAATGCAGTATCAACTTTAATGACACTCTTAGCTTCTTTTGAAACCTTCTTTTCTTCAACAAATTCTTTACCTTCTTGGTTGTCTTCTTCACTTTGTTCATCTTCATTTTCATCATCATCATCACTGATGGCATCCAATGGATTAACAGCATCAAAATCTAATAAATCTTTATCATTATCTTTCAAGTATTTATAAAATTCAGGGTCATCCTTAGCTAATGTATTCATATCAAGATCTTCGTCATTATCTTCTTCTTCGGAAGATGATTCTTCACTTTCATCGTCGTCTTTCTTTGACTTTTTAATTTCTGGTAATTTTTCATCCTTATCAAAATATTCTTCAACATCAACATCATCAAAAACTTCTGCATTCTTTTGATTCTTATCTATAGAACCAGAACTTGCAGAACTACCTTTCTTATTTCCCTTTCTTTGAACCATCTTCTTATTGTGATCTTGGACTTTCTTTCTTTGCTTTATAGCATCTTTCAAATGTTTCGATTGAAACTTCTTAGTGGATTTTGCAACTTTACCCATGATTGTATTAACTGGCTATTTGTTTGCTTGATCTAGACTGCCTGTGTAGGAAAAAAATACTTAAGAAACGTTTTATGGTTAAAGCTTTCATGCTTGGAATATTCAGAAAAAAAATTTCATTTGAAAAAAAAAAAAATATAAGAAAAAACTTCAAAAATAAAAATGTGGCGAGTGAAAAGTGTACACGTGATAGAATAGCAAAATTGTATTATACGCGCCACACACAATATTATCTACATGTAAACAAAGATAATAGTAGTTAATAGTACATTAGTATTGATCTGGTTAACAATCTAAGGCGGGCTCAGTTTTAAATGATGAATCTCTTTTTATTTTGTTTTTTATCTTTTATACACATTTCTTTCCTACTAAAAACTTTAATTTAAATTAATTATCTATTATTTACCTGAGAACAGAAACCATGTTTGATAGTATTACCAAAAATATTACAAATCCGGATATTTCATTGAATCCATCTTCTGACGAAACAACATTAAATACGTCAGAATATTTATCAACTACAAATAATTCTATTTTAGATTCAGAACAATCATTTGTTGCTCAGCAAAATCTATATGGCTCTATTAAACCCTCTCCAACAAAATTAGAACACAATGTTTTGGAACTTCCTAAACTTCAAGAAAAACTTACGTTGCCAAAACAACGAAAGAGAACAAATTCTATGGATGCTACATATTACAAAATTGGAGGCGACAATTTAAATAATATTAAGAGAGGCAATAAAAGACCTTCCACATGTGGTAAAGAAGGATTAAGAAATTTCAGTACTCCATTACCTCAAAAAATTGAGTCCATAAATGATTATGATATACCATATCTAACACCCGATATTTCATCAACAGTTGATGACACACGCAGTAGCTTATTTGATACACCAGTAACCAATAATACCAAACTATCTTCTCCGCTATCTGTTAGAGTCTTTTCCACACCATTGGCTGATCTAAGATCAAGCTCTACAGTTAAAACTGCTGTTCAAATTAAATTAAACCAGCTATCTTCAAAAGAATATAATGATGAATATGAACGTCAATTACAACGAGACATCTTGAAATATCAATCTGAAATTAACAAAATGAAAAAAATTAAAAAATATAGAGACTCTAAGGAAGATCAGAAACTAGATCAATTAATTGAAAAATGGAGAGATATCGCTGAAAAGGGCTCAAATTTCCTGTTTAATGAAGCTAAATTAAAGATTGAGAGAATGGGTGGAATTGAAGAATTCAGAAAAAAACAAAAGAGATCCAAACTTAGAAAGATGAAATTTGAATTTGATGAAAGTTTGTTATACAAAATTGAAGAATACATGGAAAGTGATGAATATAAAAATATTGAAGGATACGAAAAAGAAGAAATTATTTCAAGAAAGAAAGAACTTGAAAAAATAAGTGAACAGATTGAAAATGGCCAGATACCCGGAGAAAATAACCAAAACGATGATTCTAGTTCCGAAAACGACGAATTCACAATGGAAGAATTGTACAAACAGCTGGGTTTAGATTATAAAATTGTTTATGGGTCATGAATCCCACGGTAATTCCAACTTTGCTAAACGTTAATATTAATGAGTTCTATTCTATTTTTTTAGATGTATAAAATATACCCTATTTTATTTACAGAAATATAATGTAATATCTTTTATTTATAAAAAAAATGTTTATTAACTGTGATACTTTTTTTAGAAAACGTCACCCAACTTCAAACGTGGTGCAATATTCATAGAAATTAATTCTTGGAATAATAACTTAGCAGCATATGGAATAGTCATTTTAATTATAGTTTCACTAGTCTTACAAGTTGGACACCAACCATTATATCCCATCAAACCACATGTATTACAAACATCGACATCAAATGCATCAGAACTCAACATCAATCTTTCAAGTAATAATTGAGATGCACCATAAGCAATAACACAATCTCTTTCCATCTCTCCCAATCTTAAACCACCATCTCTAGATCTACCTTCAGTTGGTTGTCTTGTTAAGACAGCCCTCGGACCTCGAGCTCTTGCATGCATCTTATCTAAAACCATATGCTTTAATTTTTGATAATATATTGGCCCAAAGAAAATATAAGCTTGTAAACATTCACCTGTTATACCACTGTAAAGCATATCTTTACCACTGTAATTGAAACCCTTATCAACTAAAATCTTTGACATATCTTCCAATTTAGAACCACCAAAACAAGTACCATATTGTAATGAACCATCCAAAACACCTGCTTTCCCTGAAACCAATTCGAGCATCTTACCGACAGTCATACGAGATGGGAAACCATGTGGGTTCATGATAATATCTGGACAAACACCTTGATCATTAAATGGCATATCTTCTTGTTGAACAATAATACCACAAACACCCTTTTGACCATGTCGAGAGGAAAACTTGTCACCTAGTTCAGGACGACGCGTTTGTCTTAATAAAACTTTGATTAAAGCCTGATCGTTATCACTTACAGACATCATAACTTGATCAATATAACTTGGTTCTGGAGCTCTATAAACCATTGGTTGATCTCTATGTGTTTGTTGTTGAGGTTGAGCTTGTTGATTTGGACCACCCAGTACACTTTCTGCTGCATTGGTTGGAACACATTTATTAACGTAAATTTGACCACTTTGAACTCTCATACCAACTTCACCAAGACCATCAGGTCCTAAAGCTGTATGTTGCCATATTGGTTCACCATCCTCATTAACACGCATACCCGCCAAAATATCCTTTGAATGATTTGGGTATCTCTTTAAAATTGCTGTATTTTTTCTAAAAACTTGACATCTACCAAAACCTCTGTCAATAGATGACTTGTTCAAAACCAACGCATCTTCAATATCATAACCGGAATATGACATGACCGCAACAGTTGCATTTTGACCTGCAGGTAATTTATCATACTGAATTAATTCAATTGTCTTGGATTTAACCATAGGTTGTTGAGGGTAACACATTAAATATAATAACGTATCAATTCTTCTGAATTGATTATAAGCAATTGCACCAATTGCTTGCTTACCCATCGCACATTGATATGTATTTCTTGGAGATTGATTATGATGTGGATATGGAATTAAACCAGCAACTGCACCTAAAACAGTAAATGGTTCAATTTCTAAATGTGTTGTTGCTAAGAAAACATCTTTTTCGTATAATGCAATCAATGAATCATTTTCTTCGTTAACATCTAAGTATTCAACTAATCCATTGACTAAGAAATCATCGAATTCCCATTCACCATTCTTTAATTTAGCCAAATGATCCGCTGTAACTTTTGACTTTCCATTTTCGACAATAATTAATGGTCTACAAATACGACCACCATCAGCTGCAATATGGACTGCATTCTGATGAACATTAGTATAAATTGAAACAAATGCAGAAACTCTACCTGTTCTTCTCAAATATCTGAAATTGTTAACAAATTTTATTGGATATCTAGTGGTAGCAGTTAAAGTACCATTTAAATAAACACCATATGTACCGTTTGTGTGTAATGTGGAACTATCTGCAATATTAATATTTTCTGCACCAAGGATATAACATAATTTTCTAATTGGAGTTTCTTCATCATCAGTAGTAATATGTGTCATTAATGCTAAATTCTTAACCAACCCACAAGCTTCACCTTCGGGGGTATCTGAAGTACACAACATTCCAAATTGAGACGGTTGCAAAGCTCTTGGACCAGAAACTTTTCTGGATTTTTCAAATTGTGATGAAATTCTTGTCATCATACCCAATGCTGAAATATATGATAATCTACTTAAAACATGGGTAACACCTGCCCTTTCCATCTTGAATCTCTTCAAAGACCAGTTACCTGTTGAAATAGCTCTGTTTAAACCTGTAGTAATATTATTTGAATGAATATTAATATGTAATAATGCATCGAATTCAGAAGCTCGACTTGGCTTTTTCAATATCTTATCAAGATTCATCTTAAAGTCATTATTGAATTTTTTAAACAAATCTTCAAATAAAAGAGACATTAATTGACCTGCTAATTCCAAACGTTTGTTACCAACATAATCTCTATCATCGACTAATTTAGAATTATGCATAGTCATAACCACTCTTCTAGTCATAATGGCAATATAAATCGCCTTTTCACGAAAATCCAAGTTTTCAACAGATAAATGTGCAATAAGAGTTGATGCTATAGCTTCAATACCTTCTTGAATTAAAGTTAATTTTGGAGCATTCATTCTTCTAATGGTTTTAACCTTTCTACCAATATATTCTAATGCTTCTTTTTGAGTATAAACACCAAGTTTAGCAGCTTCTTCAAAATTAACAGCAAAAATATCTTGATAAACAGAATCATCACCACAAACTAACTGTAAAACTTCTAAATCTGACACAATACCTGCAGCTTTTAAAACAATGACAATTGGGACTTCTTCACTAATAGAATTATGCTTCAGGTAGATTTTATCATTTTTAGTAACAACGTAAGTTTTGGATTTTCTTTCATGAGTAGAAGATGTGACTGATGCTTGAACTATACCTTTCTTATCATCAGCTTCAACAATAATTCTATTTTTACTCAATTGTTCTTGAACCAAAATAACCTTTTCTGTACCATTGACAATAAAATATCCTCCTGGATCAAGTGGACATTCATTCAAATATGCCATTTCGTTTTCTGTTCTTCCATTTAAAACACATTTATTTGATCTTAACATGATTGGCATTCTACCGATTTCTAAATCTCTATGAATAATGATCTTTCTACCTCTTGTATATTCCACATCCACATATATTGGGGCACTATAAGTCATATCTCTTAATCTACATTCGTGAGGTGGATATAATACTTCAATTTGTTTTGGATCAGCTTTGCTTTTGTAACCAACTCTGATATCCAAATATTTCAAATAAAAATCAGGATCAACATCACTTAAAACTTTTTCATTAGCTTGAACAATTTTTTTCAAATCAACATCAACAAAATAGTTGTAGGAATCTAAATGTTGTTTCACTAAACCCTTGACTTTTAAGAATGCAGGAAGTAAATTCCATTTATCTTCTGCTGTATTAATTGGATCTGTCAATGATTTTCCCTTGTAGACAGGGTTGAGTAAATCATCGAAAGCATCATCGTATTCTCTCTTAATACCAGTTGCCATATTTCAAATGCCAAGTCTGGTTATCTTTTCGATGTGTTTCTGTCCAGAAAAAAAAAACAAAAACAACACACTGACAAATCAAAGAAAATAGAAAATTACCATCAGCAAGTACCTAACCTGAAAAAAAAATTTTCCCACACTGAATACTCAATACTAAGTACTAAGAAGCTCAACATCTTTCATCTTTCCTCACCTCTCACCAAGCACCAAGCATTAAAGATTGCATTAAGGGCAAAGGACACAGATATCGAGGTGGCTCACGAGTATATGGGAACATGGAACAACTTATTTGATCAGGATAAGTAAACCATAATCATTGGGCTCATAATTATACAAGATGAGTACTCCACAGCCCCCAAGTTCCAGCTCGCTGGATACTGAAGAATCCGTTGATTTTTTCAAATCTACAATTAATGAATATTTGGATAATTTACCAGAATCAGTTCATCAAGAACTATTCCAATCAAGAGAAACATGCTTGGCAATATTCAGATTATTACCGGCCCTCTCCAAATTTTATATTATGGCTTTATTATTTCATGAAACGAGTGCTCCATATTCAGATTTAAATAGATGGGTAAAGTCTAATAAATCCTCTGAATTTAAAGGACATCAAAATCCAACGAAAATTTATCAAAATGATTCCATTAAAAGATTAAAATCATTACATATTTTGAAAGAAATTAAAAGACAAATGGTACATCCTATAACAAAACAACCGACAATTATTATTTTTGTTCAATTGAATGAAATATTTAGACAGTCATTAAGAGATGCTTTGACGGGTTTTCTTCCTGATAGTACGCAAGATCAAAGTAAAATCACACTAGCATCTGTTAATAATTCAAATAAAGGAAAATCCAATGATTTAAACTCCATGTTTGAAGATGATATAGATAATGATATCACAATAGAATATCTTGATCGATATTGCCTTGCTAAGTGGGAAAATATATTACATTTTATGGTTGGTACTGAAATTAAAGAAATACCATCTGTTGGTGTTTTAACATTATTAAGATTTTCAGGATTAATGGAACTACCATCTGATAGAGAGCACAGAGAAGCATTAAATGGTATGATTGATGACACTATTGATAATAATTATGAAGAAGACAACAAAAAATCTATACATACATTAAGACAACTATTGATTACTAGAACAGGATTTCAATTTCTTTTACAAGAAATCAGTTCTCAAATATGGACATTACTTATTCAATACTTGATTATGGCTGAAAAACTTAAGATGAATCCAGTGGATGTTCTTAATTTTATTTTTCTTTTAGGGAGTTTAGAGTTAGGTCAAGGTTATGCAATAAGTATGCTTTCCAAAACACAACTTATTATGTTGGATCATTTACAAGATTATGGATTGATTTATCATCAAAAAAATTCATCGGTATTTTACCCAACTCGACTTGCTACATCTCTTACTAGTGAAAGTTCTAGTTTTAAAACTGCATCAAATGCTATCGATCAAGAAATATCACAACCACGTGCTGATAAAGAAACGAATTCAGGAGCTATTATTATTGAAACTAATTTCAAAATTTATTGTTACACATCATCACCATTACAGATTGCTATTCTTAACTTATTTGTACATTTGAGAGCTAGATTTTCAAACATGGTTACTGGTGTTGTAACAAGAGACTCAGTTAGAAGTGCGTTAAGAAATGGTATTTCTTCGGCTCAAATTATAAATTATCTTGAAACTCATGCACATAGTGGTATGATTGAACTTGCAGAAGCGGAATATAACAAAAAGTATGAATTTGAAAGTTCTATTGGTAATATGTCTGCATTAGAACAATTAAAACTTGAAATTTTACCACCAACTGTTATTGATCAAATCAAACTTTGGCAATTAGAATTAGATAGAGTTCAATCATTTAAAGGATATTTATATAAAGATTTTAATAATGATTTTGAGTTTGAGAAATTGTTATCTTATGGTGAAGATATTGGTATCATTATTTGGAAGGATAAGGTGAAGAGAAAATTCTTTGTATCTCAAGAGGGTAATCCACAGTTAATTGACTATGCTAATAAAATCATCCGTAATAGTTCAAATACCCCTAGAGCTAATACACCAGCTTGAATTAAATTATAATCTTGTAAATTTTGTATAAATAGTTTCAAATTTCAAGCATGATTGGTATCTAATAAAATGTTTACAAATCTTAAGTTTCTAACCTTCAGAAAAAAGATGGAAATGCATTGTTTATGAAAAGTAAACTTTGCTACATAATTAAACGCTTCATAAAACTTTTTTTTTTCAATTCTTTCTATTTTTTACATTATAGGCGAAGTTTGAACTATATATATATAGTCTAGATAAAAAAAATATTTTGGAAAAAATGTATTTTATAAAAGTAATGATATAAGAATAGAAATGTACAGTGTTATTATTTGAAATTAGATATACAGTCAAAAAATACAAGTTACAGAAGTAAGATAGATTGTATAGCAGCAAGATTATTTAGAAGAACCAGTATACAAATAATCCCGCCCGTAAATTTTCTCAAGGCCGCCGACTAATTTTGTCGGGAGCCATCTTGTCACTGGGCCATAGTTAAAAAATAAACGGGTTTCCCACGAAATCAGCAGACGGACCCGATTAAATTTACTGGTGGACCATTTTAATTACTGGTAGCTTTGAATACACTGTTTTTTATACAAAATTATTTACTTCTGTGACTATAATTTTTTAGCTGTATATCATTAGATAATTATCTATTTCTGATTTTCATCTAAATCAACAGCATCTTCTTCAACTTCAGTATCAGTATCTATATCAGTCCAAAGTTCTTCTTCTTCTTCATCATCTCCTTCATCATCACTACTTTCATATTCATTTTCAAATTCAATTTTCTTTACAGGATCACCTCTAATTGTAGCCATTGCACCAGCAATTGAATCTTCATCTGGATCTTCAATTTCATAAAGATCTTTACCAGGTATTTCAACAGGTTTATCTTCAACTTTCATAACCAATGGAATATCAACATCACTTCCAAAATATACAAGATTTCTAATAATTAATCTAAATTGATATTCACCGACATTTGGAGGTGAAGGTGCTTGTAATTGAATTTTAAAAGTTGAAACTTCACAATCTGATTTAGCAAATTCTTCTTGAGTTAATTTTAAATTTTTGGATTCTGCTCTAATTATTTGTTTTGGAATTTCTATAATTTTATTATCTCTTTGAGCAACTAAAAATGCAATCCAACCACAATTATTTTGAATATATTCTTCATCAGGAAAAAATGGTGGTAAATTATCAAGTTCAAATATATTTTGCTTTTCAACAACTTTCATTGGATCTCTCATATTTTCCATTGATTCTTCTTCTTTAAATTGAGTTTCAATTACAATTTTAGAAAGATCCTTTATTTCAGGTTTTGATTTATGTAATGGTGATTTTATAATAAACTTTAAATTAATATTAGCAGATGAATTTGGTGGAATAAAATTTTCACTTGGAACTTTAAAACTACATTCTAAAGGTTCTATTAATGGAATTGATTTAGCATAATTTAAAATATTTTTGGTAATTTTTTCATCAGTACCTAAAAATTTACTTGGATCAATTGTTGGCTTTTTCAATAATTTACCTAATGTAATCATATTTTGCTTAAAATCAACTTTAGATGCATCAACACCTGGTAATTGTAAAATTTGTTTAAATTGATTATGTTTAGCATCTTTATCAATATTTAAAGCTTGAATAATACATCTATGTGTATCAACTAATTTAAGACAATATTCAGTATTTTTAAAACCAGCTGCAATTTCTATAAAAGCTGCAATTAATTTTGGAGTTATAGCAACAACTTTTAATCTTAAAGTTTCTTCATTAGAAGGTTCTCTATTAATATAAGACATTAATAAAGATTCAACTTTATTTGGTGTTAAAGATATATCAATATCAAAATATTCTTGAGAATTTGAAATAAATTTAATAATATCATCAACTAATAATAATTTCATGGGATTTGCATTAATCATAACTTTCATAAAATGATCTGCAGTATCAACATGAATACCATTTTTAGTCATTGATTTAACACCATTCCACCATGAACGAACAAATAATGGTAAAATAACAGCAATTAAAAGAACATAAATAAGAACTAAAAATGGAGAAGTTGGACCATCAATAAGAAATTTTGGTAATGCAATACCATGTTTAATTTCATTGGGACCATCTGGATTACCATATTTTAAAAAGTTTTCCCTTACAGTTTCATCTGTTAAAGCTTTATAAGCTTTATTAATAAGAACATAAGCTGAATCAACTGCATCAATATCTTTCTGTGACATTGAAGAAGTATCAACTTTATCAGGATGATATTTTAAAGATAATTTTCTATAAGCACTTTTAATTACCTTTTCTGTTGCAGATTCTGAAATTTCTAAAATTTTCCATGGATCAAAATGTGATTCAGAGGGTATAATTATAATACTTGAAATTTTTAAATAAAGCACTAATATAAGTATCCAACCAATTGAAATAAATATGTTTTGTTTACTGAAAAGTTTAGATCTTTCAGATAATGATTTAAAATTTTTGATTTCCTTTATATTATAAGGATTGAACCAATTTTTTGTTGATTTAAATTTATTTGATTCTAATTTCTTTGATTTATTTGAAATTAAATTTGAAATTTTAGAAATTGTAATTGGAATCAATGGTACCAATATTGTTGTTAAAACAAAATAAGGCCATGTTTCTGAGTTTTCATCATACTCATAACGTGATTGTGAAGACATCTTGATACTTTACTTTGAAGATATCCCTTTGTAAGTATAAATTTGATGAATATGAAGAAGAATTGGTAGTAATTAAGTGTTAAAAAGCCATCATAAAAAAGTCAACGTGTGGTCAATGATGGAAAACAGTGAGAAAACGACAAACGACGACGAAACGTGTCAGTTTGATGAATTTTGTAGGAGCAGTGGTGCACGGAAGACGGATTTTTTACCAGCCGTCTTACCAATTGGGACATATCTTATATACCTATGTTAAGTCTCCATATAAGAACTATGTAAAAAGAAAAAATATATGGTTATATACTAAATCTAAATTAAAGTTATTTGAGGAAAGGTATATAAGACAATAGAAACAACTATGCAGATTCGGTTTGTGTCGTTGATATCACGGGATAATCGTCCACTTTACATCCAAGCATTTGTAGGAGAGGAGGCTAAAGATACACAAGTCAGTTCAAAAGAAGAAGAAATTAATGAATTATTAAAATACAATTTCCTATCTCATATGTCATTAGATGTTTTTGAATCTCCATTTGCACCTGTTGGAACACATTCTTCTCAAGGAAAGCCTACATTACTTTTTGTTCAAGATGGAATACTTGTTTATGGATCTGAAACTTTAACAGGACTTAAAATAGTTGTTGGATGTAGTCGATATAACCCAAATAATAAATTTACTGAAGAAAATAATACAAATGAAAAGACAATTGTATCAAAAATTACAGATGAGAAGAGTCTTGGTAGTTTAGAAGGTTTTGCAGATACGGATATGATTGAAATATCTGATTTAGAACCAGTTACAAATGCAATAAAAAAGGAATATATAAGGTACAGTTGTAATCCATTTTTAGATCCAAAAGAGGAAACTGAGATTAAAAGTGATAAATTTGACAAAAGAATTAAAGACATAGTAAATAATTTTAATTTAAGTAGTATTTAATTAATTATTATATCATTTATTTTATAAAAATTGTATGTATACATGATCCCTACTATCTATTTTAAAATTACATTAGCACCGCGTAATGAAAGGTACTGTTGATCTACACCAGAAGGCATTGATCTTACTATTTCATAACATTCTTTGTTATAATATCTTATTTGATTATGTGGACTTTTGTAATTTGTTGGTAAACCCGTTACATCACAGTAAGTTCTAATTGGTTTAAGAGATGGTGGTGCAGCAATTGAAAAATATGTGACCCTATCAGCAGGTGGTTTATCAGGATTTTTTAATTTTTCATCTTCTTGTAATTGAGTTAATCGCCTTTGTTCTTCATTCATGACAAGTCTAGCACCTTTATATCTTACTTTCTTTATAGTCCTTCTAGGATTTTTGAATTTTTCACTTGTTGAAAATATCTTTATATAATTGTTAAGGGCAGTCTCTTTGTCCATCTGAGTCATATAATCTTGTTAAGATATGGCTGCATATGTTTTCAATAATAAAGGGGGGGTAATACAAAGTATAGTAAGTAGGGAATGATAATTTCTCTCATTATGTATTGCAGTTTCTTACTTTGCAATTTTACAGTTTAATTATTTATAGTGTGATTACGTAAGCTTGCGCAAAATAGATAACAAAAGAATGATACTCCTCTCGAAAAAGAAAGAAGAAAAAAATCTAATGCATAACGGAGTTGTTTGAGTATTTATTTATTTTTTTATTTATTTTATTCTATAGTCTACACAAATTCAAGTTTAATTAAAAATATTTAATTTACCAACATTGGTAACCACCATCAACAACTATGTTTTCTCCAGTAGTGTATGATGATGCAGAATTGGAAAGTAAATAAAGAACTGTACCACTAAATTCTGTTGGATCGGACATTCTTTGCATTGGAATCATTGACATCCATCTATTATATAATTGTTCATTACCATTAATAACATTCTTTGTTAATGGTGTTGCAATATAACCTGGAGATAATGTATTGATTCTAATATTGTATTTAGCCCATTCACAAGCTAAAGATTTCACCATATGGATAACACCTGCTTTTGACATATTATAAGCGATTTGTGGTTGTGGATCATTTACTATAACACCAGACATAGAACCAATCATTACAATAGATCCACCTTTAATATTATTTTTAATTAAAGGCTTAGCAAATGATTGAGCAATAAATAAAGAACCTAATAAATTAACTTGAATTAAACGTTGAGCATTTGATGATGGATATTCTTCAGCTGGAAAATTTTCACAATAACCAGCAGTATTTACAAGATGTAAAGGATAAGTTTCAAAATCTTTATAAACTTTTTCAAATGCAGATTCAACTTCAACTGGATTTGAAATATCACAAGAATAAATTTCCATTCTTGGAATATTTTCTGATTTTAAGTTAAGTTCCTTAATACAAAATGAAACCATATCTTCTTTTGTTTTTGCAAGTGATTGCAAATTAATATCAAAAAAAGCAAGTGGTGCATCATATGCAAGTAAAGAATGGATAATAGAATGTGATAATCCACCACAAGCACCTGTTATAACTGTTAATTCGTTAGTAAGTTTAAAAGTTGGGATATTTGCTGCCATTTTTTTTATTTTTCCGTTATTTGATATTTGGGTGATTGGAGTTTAGTATGATTAGCTACACTAAAGAAAAGTAAAAGGTTAACTTGAAAGAAGTTGAGAAATGTTCAACTTTTAAATGAAATGAAACAAATTTAGAAAAAAAACCGTTTGATCTACTGTATAAAAACAAAGCAAGAAACGAAGGCGATTCCCAACACACAAAAGAAAGGAAATGACAGAAAATTTTAGTTAAAAAAGAAAAAAGAAATAAAAAAAAGAAAAGATCAAAGACGGTAAAAGAAAAGAAAAGATAAAAGATCTAGATAAATGTCCGGTCCCCATATCTATACACCTGTTCTTTCCCCTATGATCTTTAATTAAATCCAAAGCAAACCCTCAAACCACTAACAGTCAACCGTCAACGCTTTCCCTATATCGTATATCCATTTTCTGCTTGATGCATGTGTATTATTTACTAAACTTGTGTCCCGAAACAGACAAGTTGGTGATCAAATAAAAGTATAGTCTAAGTTCCAAGTGCAAGTGATGCTAGTAGGGTTGGCTGATGTGCAGGGGGGGGGGGGGCCTCCTTTCCGGTCACGTGTCTCGGAAGAACCGCAGACTGGGCTGGGACTGGCAGCTTGCAACATCGACATCTCGGAATTCCCTATGAGGAAGTCGGAAAACGGAAAACGTGCACTTTCTGCTGTAACAGCTAAACGGATAAAGCATCTTTATTTGTTCCTTTCTTCATTTCTTCTTTCCTTCAAAAATGTAGCAAATCACCTGCTAAGTTGATCATTTACTTAGCAATATATATAGACATCATATATATTACATTATCTATATATACATTATTTCTTTGTAATGTTAACAATCTTCTGTTTGAAAGTCATTTAGCCAATTATCATTAACTACATTTCATCATTATCATGTCAGATAAAAACATTGGGAATCCCGTACCAATTCTTATGAGTGCAGCATTTGTTGCAATTGCAGCAACTGCTTTTCAAACATTACATGGTTTAGAATTACCACCAAATTTAGAAGGTGGTGGACATTATCAATTTCTAACAAATTTAGCATTATGTTTATCAACTCTTTACTTTTCGGTTAATTTATTATATCATGTATTGAAATTAAAAGAGTTAAAAACTTTAAAAGTTTATCTTTCAGCAACTTGTCTATCATTAAATTTTATTGTTTCTTCAGTTTATTGGAGTTTAAAAATTTTTGTTCCTTATTTAATTATATCTGATGAAGCAACATTCCCATTCTCATTAGATTTGAAAATTCATTTAATGCCATTATTATGTACAGCAATTGATTATTTTGTTTATATGAGAAGATGGGATATTCCTTATTTAACAGGTTATTTAATTGTTACAATTCTAACAATTGCTTATTGGTTTTGGTTAGATTATTTAATTACTGAAGATGCATCATATCCATATCCATTTTTAAATGTTGAAACAAATTTGAGAATTATTATTTTTGCAGTAATTAGTTTAGTTGCATTTGGCTCTTTTTGTTTTGGTAAATTAATGCATCCTGATTTTATACCAGAATTAAACTTGGCGGAGAAAGATTTTTCTAAAAAGGAATAAACAAATTAAAAATTAAAATAGATCTAGGTATTTCTTGTTATACATTTTTAAATAAAACATTGATTTCCTTTTATTTTACGATACTAGTTATGTATTTGTTAAATTATTTATATTATTTTTTATTTCAAGACTAGTTATATATGTTATCTTATTGTAGCACTAACAACACCGTGGGCTGACGTAAGCCCGTTCCCCACGTATTTCTTTTCCTCGCACCCAGAAGACAAAACAAAACTAATAAATTATCAGTTGTCAGGTGCTGCACTGAATAAATTATAAATTACAAGGCTAAATTCTCATCTATATATTACAACCAAATACATTGGTATTACAGTGGTATTACATACTCTCCTAACAGTTCTTACTCAACTCATAAGAGATACCAAACCACATACACAAAGATGATGTTATTTGCGAATCTACCGCTGATAACGGTATATCTACTGAGTCTGGCTATATTTGGCCATTCATTCAATCTTTTCCACAATATTATAGAAAATCCAATTACAAATATGCTAATTAACAAAAATTCTTATATTGAAGCCATTCCTTCTAATCAAAATGATCAAAGAATTCAATCTTTTATTACTGAAATTGAGAATTTTGAAAATTCCGATTTATCTGCAAAAGTAAATTCTTTAAATAATAAAAACATATATCATTATACCCAACAAGAAGATGTTGAATTAGGATTATTTCTACAATACAAAGGAGAATATATCCTTAGATTGTATGGTTGGTCTGATAATGAAAATGGAGATATATTTTATAATTCCGCAATTATGATTATTCATAAAATGGAAGTACCTGTTTGGGAAACTTCTAAAACTCATCAATTTATTGATATTCAAGTTACAAAATCAAATGGAGAAAAGTTATTAAATGCATTATCTAAATATGAATTTAAATGTAAAATTATAATTTTAGATTTACCACAAACAATCTTTGAAACATTTCCTTCTTCACAACAACAACAACAACAGCAAGAAGAATTATCAGTTATTACTGATAATGATAATAATGAAATTTCAACAAATGCAGAAATCTTTTTTAAAGCTTATAGAGATTTAGATTCTATTTATGCATGGTATGATTTATTAGTTGATACATATCCAGATATATTAAATGTTGAATATATTGGAAATACGTTTGAAGGTAGGCCAATGAAAGCACTTAGATTATCAGTCCATAGTGAATCTAAAACAAATTCTATTAAAACTGTTGTTATAACAAGTGGTATTCATGCTCGTGAATGGGTTAGTATTTCTTCTTCATGTTTTATATTATATCAATTATTATCTGATTATGAAAATGGTAATCTTGCTGTTAAAAGATATCTCGAACATTTAGATTTTTTTTTCATGCCAGTAATGAATCCTGATGGTTATGAATTTACTTGGAAGAGTGAAAGATTATGGAGAAAAAATAGACAACAAACTTTTAATCCAAGATGTTCAGGAATTGATATTGATCATTCTTTTGGTTTCCAATTTACATCAGGTTTTGAATCACCTTGTAGTGATGATTATTCTGGTGAATCAGAATTTGAAGCTTTAGAAAGTTATAATTGGGATAGATATTTAAATGAAACAAAACATGATCATCCAATTTATGCTTATATTGATTTACATTCTTATGCTGAAGAAGTTTTATATCCATATGCATATTCTTGTGATGTACTACCTAGAGATGAAGAAAATTTATTAGAATTAGCTTATGGTTTAAGTCAAGCAATACGATTAAAATCTGGTAAATATTATGAAATTGTTAAAGCTTGTGAAGATAAAGGTGCAGATTTATTACCAAGTATGGGCGCTGGTTCTGCTTTAGATTATATGTATCATAATAAAGCTTATTGGGCATTTGTTTTAAAATTAAGAGATTCTGGAACTCATGGTTTCTTATTACCATCTAAATATATCGTTCCTGTTGGTAAAGAGATTTATGCAGCTGTTAAATATTTTGCAGCTTTTTTATTATCCGATAAATATTAGTCTTTTTTTTTTTGAACAATTAAACTTGAATAATTTTATTTTGTATATTTTATATTTTTTTATTAGTTTTTATTAATATTATTTTTTTCTTTAAATATTATAAAGTCTATTTATAGTTATTCTTTTTAGATAGTACCATTTAAGTGTGGTAATGGTTTACCCTTTTGAACCATTGTTGTAAGTAATTCATAAACAACTTGTGCTGCATTGGTACTGGTAATTTCAGCATGATCAAAACTTGGTGCAACCTCAACAACATCTGCACCAACTAAATTCAAATTTAAATTTCTTAAAATATAAATAACTTCTCTTGGTAACATTCCTCCAGGTTCAATAGTACCAGTACCTGGTGTAAAACCTGGATCCATACAATCAACATCTAAACTAATAAATGTTGGTTGATCACCGATTCTAGCTTTAATTTCATTAACAATCTTATCTAATCCTTGACGTCCATCTAGCCAAATATCATCTGCTGAGTATCTTTTCCAACCTTGTCTTGAATCATCATCGAAATCATCCCAATCACTACCAGAAATTCTAGTTCTAATTCCAATATGAACATTAGAATCATCACTAATTAATTCTTCATTTCTTGCCATCCAAAGCATTGAACCATGAGTAAAATCGCTTTGATTAGATGACCAATAGCTTGGATAACCTTTTGGAGACCAAGTATCTAAATGTGCATCAAAATGAATAACTGAAATTTTACCATAAATATTTTTTAATGATCTTAAATGTGGTAAAGTAATTGAATGATCACCACCTAATGCAATTAATCTTGGAGCATGATTAATATCAATTTCAGATTTTCTATTATTTAATAATTCATTAAAACCTAATGTCATTTGCTTTAAAGCAATTGCATTATCCATTGGAGAAATTGGAAGATCACCACAATCTAAAAATTTTGCCCAATTATTATATGGATTAATACCAGCTCTTGTATTAAAACCTCTTAAAGAACTCTGCCTTTGTGAAGCATCTCTAATTGCTCTTGGACCAAATCTTGCACCGCTTCTATAAGTAGTTGCAGTATCAAATGGTACACCAATAATACCAATATCAAAGTTTTCTTTTGGTGATAATAAACATTTAGTATGATTTAAGTGAGCAAATGTTGGAATCCCATCAAATGGCCATTCTTCCCCCCAAAGTTGTTGTAATGTTGGATTTTTATCAATAACAAATTCATTAATTTCAGTGGTTTCTTCTAAACCGGATAACTTTAGGGGAGTTTCAATATGGAAAGCATCGGCTGAAGTTTTAGATAAGAGTGTCAATAGGAACAATGTTGACAATGTTGTAAGTTTCATTTTATCAATGGTGATTTATGCTATATATGTCTTTCCTTTAATTTGGGAAGTTGATATCCTTCTTAAAAGAAATAATGGTAATAATATATGTGATCAGAATAACCAATTATTACTTTTTATATATACCGTTTATTTAATTCATACTAGTTACTAGTTATAATCAATTATCAACATGTCATTTTAAACTCTAATCTCTTAATTCCTTATCTTATCAAATTCCGCGGAATTCGGAAATTACTAAATTGAGCCTCTTGTGTCAAAACCCTCACTCCATGCACGTGATTATACAAAACCCTGTTTTCTTTCTTTTTCCTCCCAAACATTTTAACTGTCAGCGTCGCAGCTCACTTTTTTTTTCACTACGCTGTTGGTGGGAGGAGAGTATTGTGTGAAATAATATACCACTACATATTATACGCTATTATATTATTGTATTAAGAGGCACTTTTTTGAATTTTTCCTTTAAACAAACAAGAATCCAACCTTAACAATGGGTACGTCAGATATCTGAAGAATTAAAATATACGTGTTACCTGTTAAAATGGAATAAAACTAGCCAGAATAAGTTCAAGTGAAAGAAATAAAGAATAAAATGAAAATTTATTACAATTAAGCATAAATGTGAATTTACAAATGATTTTAAATTGATCAAATAAGATCAAATTAAAAAGTCTCGTAATTTAAATATAGATAGTTTTTGAAATATTTAAGTTATTAAAAATTTATCATTTAAACAGACATTTTTCAGTGTGAACTTTTAAAGAAACTAAATTTATTACAAATAAAATCATAAATATTCAATAAAAATTAAAATCTATGAAAATAAAAATGAAACCTAATTCAATAATGATTTAATTAATAAATAAACAATAAAACTTTTATACCATTTTGACCAAACACATATTCACAATTCACGAAATTTTAATTATAATTTAAACAGCTTTAAATTAGAATATTGATACTAACATTATTAATTTTTTTTATCTTTTTTTTGCAATGATATTATTATTATCACAGGTAGAGTTATTAGAAACCAAAGAAAGGGTGCAGGTTCCATTTTCACTTCCCACACCAGATTAAGAAAAGGTGCTGCTAAGTTAAGAACCTTAGATTATGCTGAAAGACACGGTTACATCAGAGGTGTCGTTAAGCAAATTATTCACGATCCAGGTAGAGGTGCTCCATTAGCAAAGGTTTCTTTCAGAGATCCATACAGATTCAAGTTAAGAGAAGAAACTTTTATTGCTAATGAAGGTGTTTACACTGGTCAATTCATTTACTGTGGTAAGAGTGCTTCTCTTAATATCGGTAATGTTTTACCATTAGGTTCTTTACCAGAAGGTACCATTGTTTCCAACGTTGAAGAAAAGGTTGGTGATAGAGGTGCTTTAGGTAGAACTTCTGGTAACTATGTTATCATTATTGGACACAACCCAGATGAAAACAAGACTAGAGTTAAGTTACCTTCTGGTGCTAAGAAAATTATCTCTTCTGATGCAAGAGGTGTCATTGGTGTCGTTGCCGGTGGTGGTAGAATTGATAAGCCATTATTAAAGGCTGGTAGAGCATTCCACAAATACAAGGTTAAGAGAAACTCATGGCCAAAGACTAGAGGTGTTGCTATGAACCCAGTTGATCACCCTCATGGTGGTGGTAACCATCAACATATTGGTAAGGCTTCTACTATCTCTAGAGGTGCTGTTTCTGGTCAAAAGGCTGGTTTAATTGCTGCTAGAAGAACTGGTTTGTTAAGAGGTTCAAAGGACAAGAACGATGATTAGTTTATGTAATATTAATTAGTTAGCCCCTTCTTTTCTTAAATATCTTTTCGCAAAAATGAATCTTCAATGTTAAAATTACATTACAGTATAGTATAAAAATGAAAACTAAATTTTGATATATAATTATATCGATTAAAAAAGCTTTGTAAAACTAAAAATTTACGTTAATCATTAAATTAGCAAAAAAAAGATTTATAAATGAATTTTACAGTTAAGAATAATTTCTAACAAGAAGGTTCGGAAATTGTAGTTAATTCTTTAACATGGGTAACACCATCAATTTTCTCAATTTCAATGGATTCAATTTTAGCATTTTCTGAAGAAACATTTTCAGATTTATTGTTTGATTCTTTTTTAATATCTCTTGATTTTTTATTATCGTTTTTGGAAAATGGATTATTAGAATAGTAAGGATTATTCGATCTGTACTCCGAATAATATTGCTGTTTATGATAATTATTTCTAGGTTTGATATTATTATCAAAATTATTACCATGTCTTCTATTATTATGGCCATAATAGTTAACATTATTCCGATTAGAATAATTTGATCTAACAGATAGTGGACCTTTATATGGCACATGAATAAATTTTGGACTGAATGCAACATAATTATCATTATCATAACCCAGATTGAAATTCCTTGGAACAACAAATGGAAGTTGATCTGCTGGAACCATATACATTCTTCTGTCATTGTGATATCTATTATTTGATTTTCTTCTGTTAGTAGAATTTTTTTTGGAAGCTTCCGACTTTTCTGAAGGCTCAGCATTATCATCATCTTTTTTAGTATCAGTAGGGTTGACATCAGGAATTACTGATGTTTCTTCAACTATTTCTGGTTTAACTTTAGAATCTTCATGATTAGTTAAATTTTGATTAATAACAGGAGTAACTTCTGCAGTTTTAATTGCTTCAGATTTTACTGGTTTTTTACCTTTTTTCTTATACTTTTTAACTTTTTCAGTCTTTGGTTTGTTGTCACTTTCAACAACAGGTAATTTGATCTCTTCAACGGATAAAATCTCCTTTGGATTAACAAATTTGGCAGTTTTAGTTTTTGATTTATCAAGTCTATTTTTACCAAATCTTCTTTTAAAGAGTTTTTTTTCTGAAGAAGAATCTTTTAATGATTCTTGATTTTTCTCAACAGATTTTACATCAATTTCATCAATTGAATCTTTTAATCCATCAGATGCGGTGACATTTTCTTCACTTGAATCAATTTCTGGAATGTTAACAACAGTATCAACATCTTCTAATTGTTTTACATCATCAACAGAGATCATATCTTGCTCCTCAATTAGATCATTTGTGGACTGTATTAAAAAAGATTTAATTGTTAGTATCAATATGTTATAAGTTAAGATGAGATATTATTAGATTTGGTAGGTACTATACCAGTTGTTTTAATTCTTCAGTAACTTTTTCTACAATGTTTTCTAAAGATGTATTCAATTGAGAATTAACTACATTTTGAGGTTCATGATTAATTTCATCAGCAATTTCTTGCTTTTGTTCTTGTTCTTGTACGTGTACTTGTTCTAATTCAAGTTCTTGCTTTTGTTCTTCAGACATAGTTGTTGTCAGTTAGATGGACATTCAAAAAGTAAAATCCTAAAAAGAAAGTAGTATATCAAGGGGCAAAAAAGGGAAACGGGAAGCTTAAAATCTTATAATCTTGAAAGCCCCACAAAGATAACAACAAAAAGGGGGCAACTTACAAAATTGCCTAATACGTAAGGTGGAGCACATATCTGTTACCTGCTACGACAAGTTTTATGTTTTAAATTATGTTTTATATTCTATTGCTAGTTAAATGGTTAAGAAAGAGTAATCAGTAATTATACAGTTTATAATAAACAACTATTTAAATAAATGATTTATTTAGCAGCTTTCTTTTCAGCTAAAGCCTTAGCAGTACCGTGTAAAGCCCATCTGTGGTTTCTTCTGAACTTTGCATCAACACCCTTTAATGATGGATATCTGTTGGTCTTTGGCTTCTTGATACCGTTCTTGTGAGCCTTCTTGGTTTGGTTATGTGCGGTATGGTTCTTGGACTTAGACATTCTGTAACAATTAATATGATGGTTTGGAAATTATTGTGCATAAAGACAATGATTATGTTAGTATTAGTTCTTAAATTTAAAATTATTTCTGATAATTGATTGGAAAAGATTTAGAATCAATAGTAGCTCATTGGAGAGTTTGTATTTCATAAACTTCTGATTTAATATATTAACACGCTGATAATATTATTGACAAATTAATTAATTGATTAAGTTAAGTCAGTAATTATAAGCTGAGCATTTATTTTGACATATATGTCGAGTTTTCAATAGTAATTTAATCTTCAATAACTTGTTTATATGACATCATTTTTTTCATTTCATTTCTAACTCTGCTATATATAATATTAACATGTATCTTATTACTTTTATGTTGGACATTTGTATATTGTAACTAATTTTTCATTATTAATACTTGAAGATTGAATAATATTAAAATCATTTTCCTAACTTTGATTCTTCTCCTTTAATCAATTCAATAATATTGCTTCTTTCAAAAACATGTTGTAACATACTTGTATCTGGGTAATCGGTTGTTAAAGTAGACACTTCAAAGATAATATATGTATACTTCCCGTATGAAAGCATCAAATTTTTGTTCAGGCCTTTCACTATACTCCTCTATGAGAAGTCGGTCCCTCACTCTGGACACACACGCTGTGAGAGGTGTGCGAACGGGTACCACACAGCACAGGATTATCCATCAAAATCGCTACAGGCCAGATATGGAAGCACACCCGCGCACCGCACACTAACCAATGCTACACAAATGGGTGTGAGGTGTCAGGGGTATTAAGTACCAACGCAGTCACGGATATTCCCTTATTTATTTACTTATGGATGTATTGTTTATTGTTTATCATGATAATAAGCAATTAAAGATGACGATTACAGTAGGTATAATATTAATTTAATGATTATTATTTTAAGTATATAGAAAAAGCAAAAAGTAAAGAAGGATAATTATACATGTGTGTATTTTATATTTTATAGTTTATAGATTAAATGACTGTATATGAAATATTGAAATAGTAAAGAAATCAAGCTTTCTTAGTTGCAGCTGCAGCAGCTGCAGATTTAGCCTTTTCAGCTTTTGAAATCTTTGTTTGAGCTTTAGCACCCATAATACCACCACCCCAATGTCTCTTAGAATCATCATATTTTTCAATGTAGTTAGAATTGATAGTAGAAACTAATTTTGAAAGGGAAGCTTCATCTTCAGCTTTAACATCAACTAAAGCAGCTACAGTTGCAGTTTTTTGATGAACTAAAGTACCTAATCTGGCCTTACCTTTAACAATAGCATATGGAACACCCATTTTGTGACATAAAGCTGGTAAGAAAACAACTAATTCGATTGGATCAACATCATTAGCAATTAAAACTAATTTAGCTTTTTTATTTTCAATTAAAGCAACTACATGATTTAAACCATATTTAACAACATATGGCTTTTCAGAGACATCTTCCTTCTTTTTACCATCTGCAATAGCAGCTGCTTCTTTTGTTAATCTTTCCTTCTTTTCAGCAGTAGTTTCTGGTCTATATTTGTTTAATAATTTAAAAGCTTCAGCTGCAGTATTCTTATCTAAAGTATTTGAGAATTGCGCAATAGAAGGAGGAACTTTTAATCTTAAAGATAAAATTTTCTTTTGTCTTTGAAATCTAATATATTCTGGCCATTTAACAAATCTAGATAAATTTCTTTTTGGTTGAATAGCTTGACCTAAACCAAAATTTTTTGGAGTTGATTCAAATAATGGATTCTTTGAAGAAACAGATTTAGATTTCTTGGTGGCTAAAGGAGCTGGTGCGACTTTTTTTGCTGGCTGTATCATTGAGGAGAAGGATTTAATAAAAATGTTAGTAACTTGTTAACTCTAAAATAATACATTAATGTATTATTTCCAAACGATCATCAAGTAACAAGTCAAATCCTAACAGATTGTTTAAATCTTCCGTAAACTAAATCCTCTACTGGAGTATCCTTTTAACAGGATAATTCCCAGCCTTTAATCTTAACAAAATAAGATTTATCATTAAAGATAAGCAAAAAAAAGAGAAGCAAGATATATGCATATTTCAAATACACACTAGTGTAGAAAAAGAAAATAAATACGGATTCTAAAGTTGTGTAAATGAAGTATGAATATATTCTTGCCTAGGTAAACTCATTTTGCATAATCCATAACAATAAACCAAATAATGTCATGAAGAGACGAATATTAAGTTCAGTGGAAAATTAAATAAACCATAGGTATTGAAACATGTCATACGTTCATCTGGAACAATATCTTTAGATCCTTTAGCCAAAAAAAACAGGTTCGTATATTATAATTGGTATTTATCCGGATACACTACTTACCATTTTTGTATTGAGATATATGTGTGTGTGTTGTGTGTTTGAATATAAACTTGAGAACATAACGGAAAAGAAGAGATAGAGGGAAGAAGAATGAGTGAAAAATTATACGCAATAAAAAGAGACCTCACTGAGAGCTGAGCTGAGAACTGAGAGCACGCAAAAAAAATAAAAGGACGCAGAACGCAGAACGCAAAACTGAGAAATTGGAAATTGGAAATTGGGAAGCTTGAAATTTTGATTTCAATTTTTTTTTTTTGCATTTTTTTACTGCGTCGATCGACTGTGCTCACGTGATACCACTTTTGGTATGATTACGTCAGCTCCGTTGAAACAACTAAACTGTGGATCATTTGATTAATGATTAATTAATTAATTAATTTAACGAGAGATGATTAGATTAGCAATCTGACTGATAGCATTGAGTAAAGGGGTTATGATGACAATCAACACTCTGCACAGCACATTTATTTGACACCATTCCAACTTACCTTACATCCATTCAACCTCAATTGCTATAGCATAACTTGAATACATACATTGTGCTGTGTACTTGTCAATTTTAATACTTGTTTCCTTGGGTACTATATATTTCATCTATCTTTTATCTTTTATAACAAATTTCAAACGGCTATATTTTTGATTTTTGATTTTTGAGTTATTTTTACATTCATTTATTATTTTCTTTTTTAGCTTTCTTTTTCAATAGAACTTTTACTTCTTTCATTTGTTGTTTAATTATTTACACCATTCACATACATTAATTTAATATGGGATTTTTAAACAATCACCAATATACAGCAGTTACTTCAATTATTAACGATTGTTGTGATCAAAATGAACCTTCAAGTGATGATTACTATATAGAAACACAATTATCATCACTTTTAGATGCAATTCGAAATCAAACTGATTTTTCAGAACCTGGACCTATTGAAGCTGCAAGAGCATTAAGAAAGAAAATGAAATATGGTGATTTAAATGATCAATATAATGCTTTAAAAATTTTAAATTTATTAATTATTAATGGTGGTAAAGAAATGAAATCTTTATGTGATGATTATAAATTATTAAATAGATTAGAATTTTATTTTAAAGATCCATCAACTTCAAATTCTACTAATGTAAATTCTAATTTATCTTCAGATATTGGACCAAATAAAAAAATTGCAGAATTAGCACGTTCTTTAATGGCTGAATGGTATCATGAATTTCCAGATGATAATCGTTTAAAAAATATTAATCTGTTATATGAAAGAAATATGAATGGTAGAAAACTTAAGAAAAGATCTAATAAATCATCAAATTCTAATTCTCGTCGTCAAGTTCCTGATTTTATGAATGATGAAGCTGACATGGATTATGCTCCATTTGGAAGTGATAATGATGATGATAATAATATTAATAATGATCCCACTGATGATGATTACAGCTTATATAGTGCATCTGTTAATACTCACTCAAGAACAAATACACGTAATACAAGTGGTTCTAACATTAATAGACCAAAAACAAATGCAGAGTTAGACAAAAAATTTAAAATTCCAAAAATTAATTACGAAAAGGAAGCTCCAAAAATTATGCAATTGATTGCTCAAGCTAATATTATGGCAACAAATCTGTTGAATACTTTAAAAAGTTTAAGTTCAGAAGAACTATCTATACATTCGATAAAGGCAAATGATTCATTTGATGAATGTCGTGCAATTAGAAGAAAAGTATTAAGATATTTACAGTTGGTTAATAGAGAAGAATTATTAGGACCACTTTTAAAATGTAATGATGATTTAGTTGTTGCATTGAAAAAATATGAAGAACAAAGTGTTCCTATTGAGGCTAGAGTAACTAATAATGGTGTTAATGATGATTCTGATTCTGATTATGATTCAATGCAAGATTATGAGTCTGATAATGAACCAGTTAATCGACCAATTCAATCTTCTTCTAAGAGTGGCAATGGTTATATTGATAGCGGTGATGATAGTGATAATGATGATGATGATGATTATTATTATACAAAAGATGAACCACCTGTTCCAGTACCAGCAAGTCCAACTTCAGAAATTCTTAAAAAGAAGGCACCTCCTCCTGTTCCTGCCAAAAGAAGTGTTTTACAAAGTCCAAAAATGAAAAAAACAATTGCATCATCATCATCTTCTTCTTCAGCTAGACCATCCAAAAATGATTATGATCCTTTTTCAGATGATAATGAAGTTGCTCCTGTTACATGGAGTTGAAAAATGTTATAACTACAGATCATAATATAAAAATAATCAAGAATGCATCATATACATTAATTTTTACTATAAATAAATAGATTATTATCCTAATTAATTATTTTGTTTTGTTTTATTGATATCTTCATTATAAATTACGTAATATGTCATGAAGATCATCATAAAAATTTAGAAGTTTTGTAGCGCAGTTAGTTTTTCTCTCCCCCAGTTTCTCCAAAATATTTATAGTATTCAAGTTATTAATTTGTGCTTATCATCATTTATCATTACAAAATCATTAAATACCATCTTTAAAAAATATTATCAAAGTAAAAAATGTTAACAGCTAGACTGTTGAGACCCTCAGTTATCTCACCAACTAAATTTCAATCAATTTTATCATTATCTAGAAATTTCTCGTTGAAACCACGTTTACCAAAATTACCATCATTAGAAAATTTTAAACTTAAAGAAGATGCACCAGGTAATATTATTGGTACTGTAAATGATGCATATGTTCCACCAGAAGCAGATATTACACATGGATCATTTGCATGGGCTTATGAAAGAATAGTTATATTAGCAATGACTCCAGTGATTGTGTTCCCATTTATTGCAGGTGTCGATTATCCACTTATAGATTCTGCATTAGGTGTATTAGTTGCTATACATGCTAGATATGGGCTACATAGTTGTATTATCGATTATATTCCATTAAGAAAGTTTGGTATTTGGCAAAAAATAGCAACTGCTTTATTAAATATTGGTACATTTATATCAATTTACGGTATTTATATAATCGAAACTGAATATAACGGTATTTGCGATTTGATACAAAAAATTTGGAACCTTTAAACTTAATTCCTTCATGTATATATATATGTTTATATTTTAAATTAACATGTTTTATTCTTTAATACCGATTATTTGTTATGTAACAACTTTGAGTTAAAACCAGTAATGTACATTAGCAAAATGGTTAAATAATTAAAACTTTAAATAACCAAAGATGTCTGTAAAAAAAATAATGAGTGAACGTTATCAATCTGAGAATTATAAATGATTTCAAATCATTCATAAAGTGATAATTATGGTTTAAATATTCATATTATATACTGTTGGGTCCGTTTTAATATTGAATAAGGTTTGTGGTATGACTTGTGTTACTAAAAATTACTGTGTATAATGTTACCTACCTAAAAGTGGAAAGAAAAATAATAATTTATTTTGTGAAGAAAGCTAAAAATTATAATATACTGTGAGTTTAATAATTAGTAAATGTGATTTTGAGTCTATAGTTAATTTATTAATAGTCTGGGACATATACATCACTACTTCTTTCATTTCTTCCACGTCGAGAATGTGATCGTCTCTTACCAATTCTACCAGTTTTAGGTCTATCTCTATAATCGTCTCTTCTATGAAATCTTGATTGGTAATCTTTATGATAATTTTCATTATTATCATCATAATCATCTTCTTGATATCGTCCATCTCCTCTAAATGAATCTCTAGATCTTGAATTAAATTTGTCATAAGGGATAGGCATGTGAGTTTTTTTTCCTTCATAACGAAACAATTCTTGAGATTTTCCATGTCGTTTAGGATTCCCATTAAGTTTTCCACGAATGTAACCTGAAGATGTATTTGGATAATTTGTCATTAAATGATTTACTTTTTGAAATTCTGTCCCCTCTCTCAGAATTGAAGGTGCTAATTCATATGTAAGTTGCCAAATAGCATCTGGTGGACTATCCCTTTCAGACTCAATCCAATTATTAAGAGCTTTTACAGGAACAAAATCAATAAAAATTTTCATTGTATCTAAATTATGTTGTTGATTAAAATCATCATTTTCAACTTCAAATGATGATTGTTGTTTAGATTCATCAAGTTTTTCAAGTGTATTTGAATCACATCCATTTAGTCTATCTCTTATTGATATAGCACCAGATTTCCCATTTGTTAAAACATAACAATGTGAACGATTACTATTTAACCAAGCTCTTTCTATTACACAAGCAGTAATTTTTGCATGTTCAATAAGAATATTTTTAAATTTTTCAGTATCCATTTCCATTCCTAAATTTCCTATAAACAAAGCTCTAGTTTCTTTAAAATGTGATTCAGTAGATGGCCTGTAGATTACTCTATCCCCGGATACTGTTGGAGTGGTATCCTCCGTTTGAATGGTTGTTGGTGGATACGGTGGAGGTGGGGGTGGTGGTGTTGCCGAAAGTTTGTTGGAATCATTGGTTGTCTGAGGACCAAAATCTTTGTCCATCTCTTGATTGTATGTGTTGTTTTTGTGGATAAGGATGTAGCTGTTGTTGTGTTTAGAAGCAAATATACCGTGTGTCTAGTGTATAAAAACAGCAAATGGAAAATCTTCATTTGTCTTTGTCTTTCTTTGTCTTTGTCTCTGTCACTCACTCCCTCGCAGCTCAGCCAGCTGAGAGCTGAGACCAGCATTTGTGTCTCCCTGGATAAGTTGCTAGATTACATAGATATAAAGATAGCAGGGGTGTATTGTCCCCTGCTATCCTTTACTGAGACACAATCTTTGCAACAACAGCAAACACACATGCAAGACACAGTCAAGGTCAGGGGTAGTACTGACAGCTCATCATCTTCTTCCATCCCCCCCTCTACAACAAGGCTCGGGCCGAGGGCTCGATTCGACACAGATTACATAGATGATAAACATATTAAAGTTTTCCGAGATGCTCTTGATTATGATGATAAGAACTATCCAAGTTCAGAAGATATCATTTCTAGAGCAGGTTCAATGGTTTCATTGAATCAGAGAGCTTCTGGAGTGGAAACAATTTCTTCACAATCAGATTGGACTCCTGTTTATAATAAGACTAAAAAGAGAAATTCTATACTTAATTATGGAGGCAATAATATTAATAATAATAATAATAATAGTAATTCAAATTCAACAACAAAAGTACCAAAAAGTCCAGCTAGTGAATCCGCAAGTGAATTCAATTATGATAATGGTGATTCTGTTTCTTCTAGTAATAATGTTGATGATTCATCTCTAACTTTTACGATTTTAAGATATCCATTATTAACTTTTATTATTTGTTGGACAACTTTATTATCAATACTTTATTTCTTAGTTCGTTTATCAATTTCATTTTCTGAGAAAATAATGTTATCAAGAGATAAGAAAAGATCAGAACTTGTAAATAAATTAAGAAATTCTCAAACTTATAATGAATATATTGAAAATTCAAAAAATTTAGATAAATATTTAAAATTAGATGAATGGTGTAATGAAGATAGATATAAATATTATGATTGGAAAAATTTAAGAAGAACAATTGGAAATTTGAAAAAATTAAGACATTCAAAAAAATATGAAGATTTAATGGTTGTTTTACAAACTTGTGTAAAATCAAATTTTGCTGGTACTGAAAATCCATTAATGTATTCACATTGTCATTATGGTACTAAAAAACTTATTGAAAAATATAATAATGAAGTTGTAAAATGTTTAAATGAAATTATACAAACCAATCAAATTGAAATTAAAGAAAAGAGAATTTTTTTTAAAATTATAAATAAAACTTTTGGTAGAACTTGTCTTGTTTTAAGTGGTGGTGCATCATTTTGTTATAATCACTTTGGAGTTCTTAAAGCTTTAATAGAAAATGATTCAATGCCTAAAATTATTAGTGGTACTTCGGGTGGTGGTATGATTGCTGCTTTAACTGCAACAAGATTTAATAATGAATTATTAGAACTTATATCTCCAAAATTATCATGCAAAATAAATGCTTTTGGTGATGAACCAATTTGGAAATGGGTTAAAAGATGGTGGGATACTGGTGCTAGGTTTGATTCAATAGAATGGGCTAAAAAGGCTCAATGGTGGACAACTGGTTCAACTACTTTTGAAGAATCATATAAAAGAACAGGAAAAATTTTAAATATTTCAACAGTTCCAAGTGATATTCATTCTCCAACTATTCTTTGTAATTATATTACATCTCCTAATTGTTGTATTTGGTCTGCAATGTTAGCATCTGCTGCTGTTCCTGGTATACTAAATCCAGTAATGTTAATGGAGAAAACTAAAGACGGTGAAATTAGACCATTTTCTTTGGGAAGTAAATGGAAAGATGGATCTTTAAGAACAGATGTTCCATTATCAACTTTAAATATGTATTTTAATACTAAATTTTCAATTGTTTCACAAGTTAATCCACATGTTATGCTTTGGATTTTCAAAAATAGAGGTGATATTGGTAAACCAATTGTTAGATCAAAAGGTAAAACTTTTAGAGGTGGTTTCATTTTAAGTTATTTAGAAAATTTAATTAAACTTGAAATTATTAAATGGTTAAAACTTGTAAAAGAATTTCAATTGTTTCCTAATTTATTGGAAAGTGATTGGTCTAATCTGTTTTTACAAAATTTTAGTGGTACAATTACCTTATTTCCAAAGATTGTATTAAGTGATTACCTACACATTTTATCTGATCCAACAGAAGAAAGACTTGAAAGAATCATTAAAAATGGTGAAAAAATTACATATCCAAAATTATTATTTATAAAACATCGTTTAAATATTGAAAGAACTATAGAAAGAGGTTTAGAAGTTTCTAAAATTGATATTGATTCAACTTCCAATGCTCCACATAATTTAGTTGAACAAATAATAAATGAAGAAAAAGTTGAAAATCAAAATTATGAAGATGATGATGATACAGGATTTATGTTTAGTAAAGACAATGAATATAATAATAATAATGATGATCATAATAATAAAATTAACCCATTAGATTCATTTAATGGTGAAAATTCTAAAAGCGAAGATCATACATATTCAACTGATGGAGAAGAAGTTGATCCCATTGACACTAGTAGTGGTAGTACAGGTAATGTCAAATTGGGATTTTTAGGTATTAATATGGGATTTCAAAACGATAATAATGAAAATGATAATGGCACTGGAAATTTGAGTGAAGAATTTTACGATGATGATCATTATGATAGTCATGAAGATGAATCTGAAAGGGAAAACTAAAGAACAATTATGATTATCATTTTTTAATAATTCATTAATTGATGATAAAAATATATATAGGGAGACACATTTTATTCATGTTTATATCAAGTTTATATTATTTTTAATTAGAGAAACGAAATAGTAAACAAAAATAAAAAAAGTTAATTAGCTACACCATCCAAAAACTTTATAATCATATTGTAAAACACCATAATCGTCAAAACCATCGACTATATCGGAATGAATCAAAGTAAGTCCAATTTCAATCATTAAATTCCATACACAATCACGAACATCTTGAAATCTATCACGTCGTCCAATCATGAATACAACTTTTGCATCTAAAGATTTAGAAATTACTGCATTAACAGCATCTCTTACCCAATATGGATGTGCTGGAGAATATACTGGATCTGATAAAAGAACTATTTTATATCCGTTTTCACAGGATGTTTTTTTTAAAAATGAATTTGGTGATCTCCAATCTAATGAAGTAATATGTATTAGTGGATCATTAATTACATTAACTTGTTCATCTAATTTTGTTTTCGTACATTCTAATTGATTTAATTCAATATTTTTCTCCAAATTATCAATAATTTCAGGTAAATCTGTTGAAACTGTTTTATATCCTAACATTCCAAGTACAATAGTAACTAATCCTGTTCCGGCACCTAACTCTAATATAGGTATTTCCATTTTTTGTGGATCTTTAGGTAACCATACTGAAGTATTTAAATTTTTATTTGCTATTTGTTGAGCAAGGTAAAGTGATGCACCCCATGTAATGTTACCAACTTTGTCTTCTGTTAATGCAGGTTCATATAAAAGTATATCCTTTTCAAGTCCTTCAATTTCTACAACTCTAGTGGTATCACCTTTAAGAGCTGGTGCACTATTTGCAGTCATAACATGAGATGCCAAATCATAAATTTTATCTCGTTCTTCTTCGGAATAGTTAATAAATGGATAAGAAATAATTTTAGTCAAAAAAGAAGTTAATCCGGAGTGATCAATTCTGGGTAGTTGAGTTAATGTTAAAATGGATTCAACATCATGGTTTAAAAATTGTGATAATTTATCAAGTTGCTGAATATCTATGGATTTTGAAAATAAAAATTCATTTAATTCTTGATCTTTGTCATTATTGTCAAATTTTGATGGCATAGTTGGTTTTTCAGAAATATTTCCAAAATTCTTCACTTGTTCAGGTTGGAAAAGTTTTAATAAAGTTGTCATTATAGAATATGGAATATTGGATAAAATAACTGGGAGATCCAAAACCTGAAGTTGAACAGTAGTATCTATATCTACTTTTTCATTATCAAAATTTTCACAGTTAATATTTTCAGATTGCTTTGAGATAGGAATGTGACGGGAACCACTTATGTCATTTTCAAGATCCGATTTCTTCGGTTTTTCGGCTTCAAAAAATGAAAGGGGGTCAAAATCCATAATTTCCTTTTGTTAACTGTTTTTACACAGAGAAATAAGGAATGTATCAAAGAACAAAAGCAAGATTATGTCATGGATATATAATATTTTCAGTTCAGGATGAATTTTAGCTACCGCAAAGGGAACGAAAATCTTCACGTGAAGGAACGCGAAATTCATGAAAGCTCAATTGAACTCAACTCAACTCAACTCAACTAAATTGAACAAAGCTCAGCAAAGCTCGGAAAACCTTCGATTTAAAACACTCTGAAGAGAAGGGAAATTTATTGCAGTTTAATAGAGAGCTAGAAACAACTAGAGATACAGAGATGAAGCATCAAATAGGAACAAAGGGATTATCATCTAAGGAAGTTGCATTTTTAGCTGAACAAGAACCAATATATATTTTACCAAGGTATACAATGAATGGAACGTCATTAATTGGAAGCAATATGCCTAAATTAAGAGCTTTACAAAGAACAGAGGTTGCTTTGTGGCTTGCAGTATTGTTAAAAAGACAAAATAAATGTAATATAGTTATACCAGATTGGCTTAGTTTACCATATTTAAAAGCTAAATTTAAAGAAGAAGAGCATAGAAAGGATAGAGTAACAGAATTACCATGGCATTGGATTCCAACATCTAAAATATTATTGGATATTTGTCAAGATGATTTTATTGATTCACCACATGAACTTAAATCTGTCATTCAAGATTTGAGAGAAATAAGAATGTTGAAAATACGTCAAAGTTTTGGTATGATCGATGATGAATATATGGAAATGACAGGATTGAGTTTGATGGAGATTAATGATGTGAGGCCATTTTTGTTGAAGACAATGGATATGTTACGTGATTTGAAGAAAGTTACAATCGATGAAGAAGGAGAAGAAGAAGAAGAAGGAGAAGAAGAAGGAGAAGGAGAAGGAGAAAGAGAAGGGGATGATGAGGAGAATATTAGTAGCTACAGAAACGAAGAAAATGGTGTATTTGGGAATGGTGATAGTATCTCATTGGACAGAAATGAAGGTGACTATGATTCTAACCATTACATGACAGAAGACATTGGAATTGACTCATCATTCCACGACGGAGGTGCCAACCATTCCATTCTCAACACGTCTGCGTTAGGTACCGATAGCACCCTTGTTGAAGACCATGCTGCTGTCACCCGTCCGTCCACCAAGAGAAGGAGAGTTGACCGTGCATCCAATAGCAATACGGATTCCAACAACAACATCAACAATAATAACAATGATATTAACAGTGACAGTGACAGTGATATCGAATATCGTGGCTGAGGTGGCTGAGCTACCTTCTTTTTCCGCGACACTCTCTGTGTTGTGCCCACCCCACCACCCAATGCAATACTCAATACTCAACACCTCCATTTTCCTCCTCGAGAAAAAGCTTTGGTGTTTGCAATTTGAAATTTATTTGCAATGCACAGTGAACGGACACCCTACATTTTACATCTGCATTACACACTATCACAGGACTAGATTAGAAGAGAACAAAGCAGAACAGTGCACTTTCTTACTTGCCATAAACACAGCCATGCTTACCAGATCCATAGTCCAGGGAATACGTTCTCCAGTGGTCATTAATAGACCAACATCTTTTACATTCATTAGATTCGCTTCAACAACAGATATAGTTACAAAGAAAGATCCAGGAGTTGGAATTGGTGCCAAAAGTAAAAAAACTCAACAAAAGCAACGTCCTGCAATTAATAAAGTTGGTGTTCCACATGATCCTTATATTCCAGTTAGTTATTCAAAATTACCAATTTCATCACCTTTAAAAACATTTCGTGCACTTTGGAATAGAGTAAAACTATTTTGTTTTAATTGGGTTCAAGTTTATCAATTTAAAAGTGGTATGGGTAAAGGTTATAAACCACAATTTGTTAAATGGAAAAATACTGCAATTACAGAATTTGTTAAAATTAATAAAGCTTTTGCAGAACGTAAAGTTGAAAGTATTCGTAGTGATGTTTCTGAATTTGTTTATTTTCAACTTGGTAAAAGACAATCTGCTTTACCAAATGCATTAATTGAATGGGAATTAGTTAAATTTAATTCACCACCAAAACTTTTATCTTTTAATGCATTCCCACATGAAGATGGTTCTACTTTATTATGTCAAATTATTTATAGATTCGATACAAAGCAAAAATGGATTATTAAAAAACGTGGTGAAAAAGATTTTACTGAAACTGAAAGAGATATGGTTGAATATTTAGCTTTTAATATTGATCCATATACTGATAAAGTTTGTTTAGCAGGTTCTGTATTTGAAGCTCCAATTGACAGAAAATTAGAATCAAAAGTTGTCGCTTCTCAAACAAAAGCTTTGGAATATATGAACACTAATGGTGATATTTATAGAACAGAACCTACAGATGAACAAAAATTGATTTTATACAATAAAAACTAATTAATTTGTTCCTCTATTTTCCATCCACAATAATACTTGTAAATATTTAATGTTCAACCTTCCATATTTATATATTACGTACTTTATTAAATTATATATAAATATTAGCATTTATCATTATTAAGTAGTAAAGAAATCGTTTATAGATAAATTAGTAGAAAAAATAAATAAAAGCAATAACGAAGACAACGACAAAAAAAAGAAAATTAAGATTAATAAAAACAAAAGTAAAATAAAACCCATATAAAGAAAACGGAATAAAATGTTAGAAAAATTATTAATGCAATTAGAATTCATAAACTAATTGTAAATTAGTAAAAGTTTGTAAGCTATCCCAAAAAAATTAAATGTTTATTTTCAATATACATATATAGTCAAAATTAAATTCCATGTTGTGTAGGTGTAAGATTTAATGTTGGTATATTGCCCATATTCAGATTAATAATACTATCTAAATCTGTTCTATCACCAAGATCAAAACTTGTGTCTTCATTACTCATAAAAGATTCTGTAGTACTGTTTCTACCTCCACCTTTATATCCATCTGATTCATTCAATAATGCAACTCTTTCAGATCTTAAACTAACTCGTGAACTAGTTAAATCACTTGATTGTGTACCCAATCTTTGTAAACTAGGCATTTTTTTAATTGATATATTCTCATTTATAACATCAACACTAGTTTCAGGTTGATTTTTAACCACAATATTCTCTTCATTGTTTCCTACTCTTAAACGTTGATTAGATTGAATATTTTCCATATTCAAATTGTTAGTTTTTGTACTCATAATACTAGGTGTACTAACTTCAGATGTATTGGAAGAATTTTTTAACATTTTTGGATTCTTAAATCCAATTTCAGTATATTCTGGTGGTGGTGATTCTTCATTACTAATACCTATAACTCCATCTATAGTATTATTAATTCTAGATGAACTATTTAATGATAAATTACTTAAATCTTTTGCCAATACTGAATTTAAACTTTTTGAACTTTCCTTTGATCTAGTAAATGCAGCTGATAAAAGTGATGTAGGATTTAAAGATGAAGAACCAGGTAATGAAAATCCACTATTACTACGTGTTCTCGTACCAGAGTCATAATTTTCATATGCTGGTAATGATGACATTGTAGATGTTACTGAATTTCCTAATAAATTTGTAAATTGTGAACTTGGATTATTAGCTGACATACTGGTATTATATGGATTTAAATCTGACATCAAGGGTGAACATGGAATAAATACTGCATTTTCTTCACTACTACTATCATTTGAAAAATCATAATCATTTGATGTTGCTTGTGATATTGCAAATCTAGATGAATTTTTAACAACTTCAAAAATACCTATTCTAACAGCATCTTCATAAGATGGTAAATCCAAAGTTTCTGTTATACAAAATGGAGATACAAAAACAATAGGTGTATCAACAATAACTTCATAATGATGAAGTTTTGGTTCACCATCTGATGTTTTAGTTTTTGGATCTGGTCTACTAATTCTAAATGAAATTTGTAAACGATGTCTAACTTTCAAATTATTGTTAGTAACATCAGGTAAAAATGTATGAGAATTAAACAGATGTGGTTCACCTTGTATCAATGTAGACTGCACATTATTTGAAAAATTATTATTGTTATTATTGTTGTTATTATTAGTACTTGAAAATGATAAATTACGATGACGTCTCACAGGAGATAATGAAGTCATTGCCTCATCATCAGAATATATTTCATTACGTTCATTTCCATTAGATCCAACGGAAAAAATAGACATTGAATCATTTGCTTTATCAATAAAATCAGAACCATCATGTAAACCAGTTAAATCAGAAGTACCAGTGCATAAATTTTCATAAGCAGTTGAAATAAATTTTGATTGATCATTAGCAACAAAATTCAGAGGGCATTGAAGTTTTACTGGATTTGTAATAATAACATCTTCTTCATCCTTTTGTTGATAGTTTGAATTGGAATGTGACATTGGATTTGAACTACCAGAAGAGTTAATAATAGTATTATGAAGAGATAAAGGATTATCGAATATCCTTGATATTTTCTTACCAGTTGTGGATTTTAAACTATTTCCACCACCACTATTGGTACGACTATGACCTTTGCTTTGATTATATGCAGATAAAACAGAATTATGAGCATTTGAGGGTGATGCTGGATATGTTAAATTTTCTTTAAAACAACTTGATTTTTCATTATTATAACAAAAAGTTAATAAGTTATCATTTGAACATCCCTTAATTATTTGAGTTTTCAATGGAGTTGAGGGATTTTTAGGATTAGGATTATGATTGGATTTATCTCTAGTTTTTATCTCTAACATGGTAACTGTCCTATCTATACTTCTACTCTTTTTCTTTATAGTGGAATCTGTTGCTGCCTTTGGAGTATAAGTTGTTTTTTCAACAACATTAACTTTAATTCTTTTTAATTGTAAATTTTTAACTAAAGGAATTAATTTCATTTGTAATAAAAATGTATTACTTTTCAAAAATTTATCAGATGGAGAAATAGGCATACTTCCAGGTGGAGAAAGTTGGGTGAACTTCCTTGGTAAAAGTAATTCATAATTAAGAGCTTTATTCCAAACTTTATTAACATAGATTGATTTATTTAAAGTTGAAGTTGCATCAGATGGAGGTAAACGAATTGCAGGTAATTTATAACTATAATTGTAAACTATTGGATTATTATTAGAATTTGAACCATTCATGGTGCTATTTCCACTTGAATTATTATTATTATTATGTAAGAAATGACTAGTTATCATGGGATTAAAGTGAGCATTAATACTACTTGATCTAGTTCTAGGATTTGAGGATGTTGAATTTAAAGTATTAGATGAAAAACTAGCCCTTGGAGAAACAGAATTTTTTGGACTTGAAGAATCAACTTTAGAATTATTAGAATTACTTTTGTGAATACCAATTTTCTTAAAAAATGAAGATTTATGACTTGTAGTAGTTGTTGTTGATGGTAGTATTGTTGATGGATTATTTGAAACTACTGCAGAAGCAGAAGTTGAAAGATCAAAATTTTGATCTTCATATTTGAAATGATGAGTTGGAGAAGTTGACAAAAATGCACTTTGAGGGGCTTGTAAAGTTGGCACAACGACAGTTGCCTTTTGAATTTGAATAGAAAATTGATGTTCAAGTGATGCATGTGGAATATGAATTGATTCAGGAGTATTTAATGGGTAAACCACTGGTAATAAGAAGATATAATAACCTGGTGAGAAAGATTCGCTTAAAGATTGTTGATGAGAAGATTTAGTTTTAAATAGATTAGATTCAATCATTGATTCATTACTTAATACAGTTGATTCATTAATATAGTTTTTCGGTATTAAAGATTTAAAAGATTTAATTTCTTGAGTTGGAGCTGATGAAAATTTAGCATCAAGTAATGATTTTTTGGATGGGGAATTAATTGTCAAGTTTTGGGTATTATTAATTGAATCTAAAGAAGCTGAATCTGATTCTAAGGAATCATTTAAAGTTATAGTACTATCAACATTAGTAATATCAAAGGAATCATCGAATTTATTTAAAGATGCAGATTCATTAAATGGTATATAACAATCTGGATTAGTAAGATTTAAATCCCAATCAATTGGTTCTGAAGTTCTAAAACGTTCATCTATTGGTTCCTTTCTAGAATAATCAGGAGGAATTAAATTAATTGATAAATGAGTATGATAATTAATTTTCACAATTTTATTTAAATTAGTCTTTTTATTCAATTTAATAATAACACTAAAAGTATGATTAGTAATATTATGAAGTTGATTAGCAGTGGTTACACTTGAAATTGCTTGTGCTAAAGAAGGATTCGAGTGAATTGTAGAATCTTGGGTGGGACTATTAATAGATGTATGAGTTTGTGATGATGATTCTATATCCAAAGGATCATAAGGTTCGTCTGCTTCTTCATTTTCATCATTTTCATCATTATCATTATCCTCATCATTGTCGTTGTCGTTATCATTATCATTATTATGGCGACCACCATCATCATCATCATTATATTCATCCCTTATATTATTATGTCTATGTCTCTTTTTCTTTTGCGGATTAAAAGGTAAAAATAAGATTTGACCATTACCTGTTATAAAAGTTTCAATATTAGAATTTGAACTAATTGTTGAATTTATAGGTTTTAAAATATCATAAGATTTTTCATTTAAATGTCTTGCATTTAACTTTAATGGATTAATATTTAGACCTTGTTGAGATAAATAAGATATAAGAGCTTTATTATAATATTTCAATTTCAATTTTGAATTTAGTTTTGAATTATCTAAACCTGTTTCACTTACGAGATCATCCATACTTGACATATTCAAGTTGTGGCTCATGTGAGATACATCAGCAGAAGTTACCTTAATATGAGGGTTATTTTGAATTTGATTATGATTATGGATATGAATATGATTAAAAGATGAAGAAAATTCTTTCTTTATAGAAGATGAAGTATTAGAGTCCATATGTATAGGATTGTATGCAGAATTAGGAAGATAGTTAGCTGAAGGAATAGATTCTGAAACAGAAGCCATAGAAGCAGTGTTAGATTGAGAGGGAAGGTGGGTAACGGGGAAGCGGTTATTCGGAGAGATGGTAAATCCAGATGTGGACTCTCTCTTCATTGCTTTATGTATATGTGTGTATATGTATAAGTATCTGCTGTTCTTGCAGTGCTGGTGTTCGGCTTGACAAACAATGTGATGTGCTATGTATAATGTGCCATGTGCCTTCAAGGTTCAGTGTCAGTGAGCCTCTCTCTGCTCTGCTCTGCTCTGCTCTGGTGACAGAAACCAAAGCAGCCAGCGCACCAGCCACAACCCGCGAGCAGGGACGATCCACCCACAAACAACAGACACAGATACTTACTTACATACATGCCAACATCAACAGCCAGGCCCTGGCACCTACAACCTACAACAGACCATCTGCAGATGTACCTGCAAGACACATCCTTCCAGCATCACAGACACTTGGCTCTAAGATAGTCAGTCACATAGAGATCCATATACATATACATACATACATATATACATTTACGTATCAAACGCTACAATATAAACTTCTTCTCCACCCAGCCATTGGTCCAACGACATTTCTTTGTGACATGTCAATTCCTTATGTACGACCTGAAAATTATACTACAAATTTAGATTCAACACCACAACAAATTACATCCATTCATCCACATGTCATTCAACAAGATAAATTGACTGCCAATTCCTCTATTGAGGTATCAGCAGATTCTAGGATAGTTGAACCTATTGATTTGACTTCTTCAATATCTGATTCAACTAAACCTGAAATTTCAAACATTATTCATACGTTAAAAAACAATTCTTCTATTTCTATTGAACAAATAACAGCATCAGAAGTTAGTCCAAAGAAAAAGAAACAATCACCACCATCTCCACTTACTCTTCCGAAGCGTTTTATAATTACAAATCAAGATAATAAAGTACAAAAACAACAAGAAAATATTAATCAATTATCTAACAAGGAATCTCAAGATCAAAATCAAAATCAAAATCAATCACGACAACCATTAAAATCACAACAGAACCATATTCCAAATCAAGAAATGCCTTATTTACAATCTTTTGGTCCTCAATATCCATTACAATATATCCCATCTTATTATCCTATGCAAATTAATCAGCAAACAGGTTCCTTGAATACTTTACCAATATCTGCTCCTCCTTACCCAATATCAACTCAGCCTTTACAATACCAAAATCAATTACAACAACAACAACAACAACAACAACAACAACAACAACAACAACAACAACAACAACAACAACAAGTTATGTTTGTACAACCAAGACCTCAACAAATTGTATACGCTAGAACTGCTAATGGCCAATTAATACCTTTACTTGTTCAACAACCTCAATCTTTCAATAATTTGGGTATGGTTGTACCTTCGCAAGTTCACAATAACGATACAATAACTAATAATGATGTTACTGTCAAAAATGATGATACCCCAAATAAGAGACAAAAAACAGCTAAATTAACAGAAAATGAACTTATACAAAATGCAGAAAATCTTCAAAGACAACATATTTTAAGACAAATGCAAATGCATCCAAATTTAAATAAAGAATTACAAATTCCAAATATTTCAGATGTTTTTCATACAAATTGCAATTCTGAAACTTCTGCTACTTCAACTTCTGGTAATGAAAATATTGAAACTGAAGAAGTTATTGATAATGAATTAGAAATTAAAGCTGAAAATGATCATGATCAAGTTGAAAATATTAAATCAATTAATTATTCTTTAATTTCTAATAATTTAGAAAAATCAAGTGATAAAAATACTCAGTCACCACCTTCTTTACAAAAAAAACCTCAAAAAATTATAGGAACTGTTACTTTAGGCACATTCACTTACCAATATAGCCAAACACTTTCAGGTGATTTGACAAGAGACAAGGAACTGTTTGATCGTCTCAGTGATAATGCTTGGAAAACATGCATTTCAAAACGTTAGACAGTTGCCAAAGGATATTCTAATTCTTTATTTGTTGTTATTATATCCCATATATATATATTTCTTATTTTACTATTACTATTATCTATTATCATTTTTGAAACTATTATTTGTTACAATTCCACTTAGTGGTTTTTCCTATTACTTTGAGAATATGGACTTTTCGTTATAATTTATCTTTTTCACCATAAACTTTATAATTACAATTTTCTATTTTTTACTTTCTATTTTTTACTTTATTTTCTATTCCATATATTTCCTATTTTCTAAAATCATTACAAATTAAAAAATCCACATTATGTAGAAAAAATTGGCTTTCCAATTTCCAATTTATCGCACCATTTCGTTCTTTTTCATTTTCCATTTTTCATTCTTGATCTGCAACTACTAAACCCTCTTCGGAGAGTATACCTTTCTTTTCTTAGTATATATTATATATTCCGTAAGTATATATCCAAACACAAAGAAACAAACCTCTTTTATACATAACAATGAGGTTGCATACTTATCATGTTTTGCCTTGCAAGCTGAATATGATTAAACGTCCTTATACCATCTTTACAAGATCAGTCGTAACGACAAAATCAAGCAATATTTCAACAAATTCTAAAATAATATCGAAATTTAAAACAATAAATTCAATAAATTCTACTAAAATTTCAAAATTACATTTTCATACTAAATCAGAATTAAGATTAAAAAAAATTTCAGATAATGAACATATTGAAAAATTATTTGATTCAAAAAATTACTGGGAAAACTTTAATATATCAGAAGACCAAAAATCATCAAATTTACCTCCTCCATCATCATCATCATCAATGTTTGCTAATTTGAACTTTAATACATTGAATAAAAATTCTGTAGGATTATTCTGTAATCCATATTTGAAAACTCCAAAAGGACTTAAGAAATTTGCTGAAGAATCTCTTGATCGTGCTAGAGCTTTAACAAATCATATGATTGAAGATCAATCTGAAGAAAGTTTAAAATCTTATATTAAAGAATTAGACAGATTATCAGATATGTTATGTAGAGTTATTGATTTATGTGAATTTGTACGTGCTGCACATCCAAATTCTTCATTTGTTAAAACAGCTGAAGAATGTCATGCACAATTATTTGAACATATGAATATTCTTAATACTTCAAAACCATTATTTGATAAATTACAAAAAGTTTTATATGATAAAAATTTAAATATTAGAAAATCATTAACAAAGGAAGAAATTTCAGTTGGTGAATTATTATATGCAGATTTTAAAAAATCAGGTATTGATATGGATGATGCAACTGGTGAACAATTTGTTCAATTATCATCATATATTGCATCTGCAGGTCAAGAATTTAATAATAATATAACTACACCAAAATCTTCAAATATTAAAATTCAACCTTCTGAATGGCAAGAAAATGATATTAATCCAGAATATATGAATCTTCTATCAAAAGGTTTTGATGGTAGTTTAACCATTCCAATATATGGTCATATACCATTTGAATTATTAAGATCATGTCCAAATAAAACTATTCGTGAAAAAATTTGGATTGCATTACATAGTGTACCTGATAATCAACTTATTTTATTAAATAATTTATTACGTTGTCGTTCTATATTAGCAAATTTAATGGGTTGTAATAATTATTCACAATATGCACTTGAAGATAAAATGGCACGTAATCCTGATAATGTTGTTGGATTTTTAAAAGGTTTAATTAATGATTTACAACCAAAAATTTTAAAAGAATTAAGATTATTATATAAATATTTCCCAATTGGTACAGTAAAGGAAAATCCAACTGATGAAGAATTAGTTAAAACAATTAAACCTTGGGATAGAGAATATTTATTAACAAAACATGTTTTATCTCAAAAATCATCACAAAATGAAGATATTACACAATATTTTTCATTAGGTACTGTTGTATCTGGTTTATCACAATTATTTCATTCAATTTATGGTATTAAATTAGTTCCACAAAAGATAAAACCTGGAGAAGTTTGGTCAGATGGAGTTCGTAGATTTGATGCAATTAGTGATAAAGAAGGTAAAGTTGGTATAATGTATTTAGATTTATTACATAGACAAGGTAAAACGCCACATCCAGCTCATTTTACTGTTTGTTGTTCTAGAGTATTAGATAATGCAGAATTAGATAAAAATGATCCTTTTAATTTATCATTACCAACAACTTCAACTGTTGAAACTGTTATTCAAAAGGGTAAAACTTATCAATTACCAGTTATTTCACTTGTTTGTAATTATTATCCAACTAAAAATAATTTAGGTATTATATTCCTTACATTAGAGCAAGTTGCTACATTATTTCATGAAATGGGACATGCAATGCATAGTATGTTAGGTCGTACTTCGTTACATAATGTTTCTGGTACTAGATGTCAAACTGATTTTGTTGAATTACCTTCGATATTACATGAAACATTTGCTCGTGATGAAAGAGTTCTTGCATCATTTGGTAAACATTATAAAACTGGTAAACCTGTACCAATAGATTTATTAAAAAAACATTTAGAATCAGATAAAATTTTAACATCATGTGAAACTTTTGGTCAAGTAAAAATGGCTTTATTAGATCAATTATATCATGGTGCAAGTGGGTGTAATGTCAATGATGATTCATTTAATCTATTAGATTTATATCATCAACTTGAATCTAATTTAGTAGTATTAGCTGATGATAAATCTAGTTGGCCTGGTAAATTTGGTCATCTATATTCATATGGTGCATTGTATTATTCATATTTACTTGATAGAGCAATCTCATCTAAAGTTTGGACAGAATTATTTGATAAAGATCCACTTTCAAGAGAAGCTGGTGGAAAATTCAAAAATGAAGTGTTACGTTGGGGTGGTTCCCGTGATCCTTGGGTTTGTATTTCTAAAGTATTGAATGTAAAGGAATTGGCTAAGGGTGATGTTAAAGCAATGCAATATATTAGTAAGGATAGTGAACTTTTATAAAATGAAACGCCGTTATATAGAATAAGTTTTTAAATGGTTTAAATAAAATGAAAAGAATAAAAAGGTAAAAAAAAATAATAATTTTATTTTTGATTCTTTAAACAATTTAACAAAGTAGATAACATCCATATTCTGGAATTGATTGCACTAAATCTTAAATCTTTTAAAGATAAATCTGTAAATGAATCTTTATTTACCGATGATGCTCTTACTAATGCAATTAACTGTGAGATTAAGTAAGCTGTAATGGAAGATACATAAATACCACAATCTGATCCATTTGTTTGCTGTGGAGAATCACGAATATGTTCTATGTTCCAGTTAAAATTAGATTTGGGATCTTTGGGATTATGTAAAACTTTGGCCATATTTTTTACCAAACGTTCTGTCTCAGTTGCATTTGCTTCATACATTGAGTCAAAAACTAAAGCTTTTTGTATGTATTCCTTTTTTGAAAGATCATCTAATGATTGTAATTTACAAAATACAACTAAACTCCAATGTGATCCACCTTCAGAACATCCAAAATCATCATTATCATTCAATGGACAAAATATAAATTGAGAATCTGAAATATTTTGAGGTAATACCTTACATTTCACTAAATCTTCAGGATCAGAACTATTTGCAATTAAAAATGTAAATGTGGGTAATAATAGGCATATAGGAGAAATAAATACTTCTTTATTACTATTATTATTATTATTATTATTATCATCATCGTTGTTGAATTGATAAAACTTGGAATTTTTTAAGGAATCACTCAATAATGGTAGAGCATAAGCATAATATATGAAAGTATAAACCCAACTAATGTTAGAGTCAGATAACCATTCATCATCAAGCAAGTTTCGAAGATCAATTAAATATAATGATACGTCATCGAGTTGATAAATTTTGGATGTATCTTGTAATTTATCACCAGTTTTAGAGCAAATTTCTATGCATTCTTCCAATAATTCCTTGAGATGTTTTATTTTCGATTTTACACCAGATAAATTAGTAGTGGGTATTATATCTGTTTCATCATTAGCAAGTTTCCTATTTTTTTTCAATAATGCAGCAGCTTTTTTAGAATTTCTGGCATGCATTCTTGTTTCTTTTCGTTCATCTAAAGTCAATTTCTTCTTTTTCTTCAATGATTCAGATTTATTTAATTTTTTTCTTTCATCTTTTATTATATTATCTTCTACATCATCTTCCTTCGTCTCTAATATCTGGCCGTATAATGTTGTATGAGAACTTAAATCGTCGTTTGAAATAGGAGAATCATTTGATGTTTTATAACTTAATAATCGCAGTTTAGTTCCAGTTTCTTCGATTGTTAAATTATCTTCTTCATCTTCATCAGATTCTCTATATTCAAATAAAGACCAAGCAATGTTTAAAGAATCAAATCCATCTGTTCGATATTCCAATAAATTATCATTTTTCTTTTTAGTTTTATTTTTACCAATTGATTTTTTCAGTTGAGGTAAATGCACTCGAACATCTACTCTATCATCTTTGTCTCCACTGCCACCAATAAAAAACCCTTTGTAATTATTAAATTTTATATTCATTGTTTTTTTGGCTCGTATTCATACATATACATATAAAGGAGATAGAATAGAAGGAATGAAAAAATAGAAAGAAAATGAAAGGTCTTTAATTGACAACATGCAAAATCAAAGACATTTCCCAAAAGGGAAACTTTTCGCTTTGAAAAAAATAAAAAAAAATCATTAGGTTAGAAAAAAAAATATCTGAATAAAAAAAAAACTTCCTTTTACTAGATATGTAGCAATCAAAATTTTCATAAAAACCACAACAGATTACATCCAAAATGGGAGAAAATATTGATTACGATCTAGAAGAGCCATTAACATCAACTGCAAGACCACTTAATGATTCTGTGATTACTGTTCGTATTATCAAATCATTTCCATATAGAAATGTGAGAAACCATGTTTTTCAACATGTTGATTTAGCTAACACAACACCAAAGCAATTTTTTGACCAAATAATGCAAACCATTAAGACAGAAGGTTCGATGAGACCGTATAGAAATGTTGATTATGATACAATGAAGATTTACACACATGCGCATGCTACTAAAACTATGAATCTCGTGATCAATATGGAACATGATGAAGATTGGGTTCTTGATCTAAGTCCTGAAAACAACAAGAAGCTTGCAGATTACGGTATTGAGAATGAAACCGAGGTGAGTGTCTATCATGGAGCTGATTACCGGGAGTACAAGGCGAACCCCGTTGACAAGTGGACATAGATGATATTTGTAAATAGATGTGTATAGATAAATAGTAATGTAATGTACAAAATATAGAATAAGTATTACGTGTAATTATATTACTGTATTTGGTCACGTGCTGTTGCGCAATTGCGGTGCCCTCACCACTTCCGCACTAAGCGAAAAAAAAGAAAAGAGAAAAATTGGAAAATGGAAAATCAAAAAAAATAAAAATAAAAATAAAATAAAATAAAATAAAATAAAAATAAAAGATATAAAATAATTGCACTGAGAAATGGCACCGTTATCATTAATTGTGTAAAATCTGAAATCTAAACTGTGTAAACTATGGCTCTTCGGTACATCTATGTTTGGTGTCCCACCCTAAAGTCCTTTAGTCACACTTTTCTTGCCCTTCTGTAAACAAGTTAAAGTTTCTTCAATCCACAGAGTTCTTTCTTCTTACTTCATCATGTTAGACTCGGATCCTAAAAAACAAGAAAGACTAATGCAGTACCTTCAGAGAAGTTGTCTTACAGAAAATTCTGTCTCCAATTCAAATCCTACAAACATAGGTTCATTACTTTCAGAAAATGGTAATAATATTAACCATGAAACTGAGCCACAGGATGAAATAACAAACTTAAATTCTACCACATTTTCAAATAAAAATACTGAATTAAATATCAACAAACAATCAGTACCAAGATCATTATCCATTGAAACAAATACATCTTTGCATAATAACAAATCCACAACTACAGAAAATAAAATAACAGCAACGGATTTTCATTCAAATACATATAATGATAATAATAACGCCAATAGTAATAACGCCAATAATCAAACTTCCAATTACAAAAACAAAAACGAACACGAACATAAAAAAACTTATTCTACAAAGCAAAAACAAGTACTTAACGAAGGTTCTTCTTTAAATACATTTGATTTAGATACAAAATACTGTTATCGACATAATCCAAGAATTAGATGCAATAAAATGGCAGATCAAAAACAACTGACTGAAATACAAAAAAAATTGGTAACGTTTCCATTAAAAGATCAACAAACAATTACAAATGTTTGGTCTTCATTTGCAAATTCTTCAAGCCAACAACGTGCTCTTATATTACAAGGTTTAATTTCACAATGTTGTTTCCCTCAACTTTCCGTTATATCACATGAAATTTCATATTTACTTAAAATAGATTTTCTTGAAATGTTACCAAGTGAATTAGCTTTAAAAATTTTATGTTATTTAGATTGTCAATCATTATGTAATGCAGCACAAGTTTCAACAAAATGGAAACAATTAGCTGATGATGATAGAGTTTGGAGATATATGTGTGAACAACATATTGATAGAAAATGTCCACAATGTGGTTGGGGTTTACCATTAATGGCTGTTAAAAAATTACAAGAAAATGCATCAAAGAAAAGAAGATTTTCTGAAGTTGAACCTGATGATAATGAAAATATTTCAATTTCATCATCAACAATTCCACAACCACTTTGGAAATGTGAAGCTTCAACATCAAAAAGATTAATGAGAAAGAAAAGACCATGGAAAGCTGTTTATTCTGAACGTTATACTGTTGAAAGACATTGGAGAAAAGGATTTTATTCATTAAAAAAATTTGAAGGTCATAAAGATGGTGTTTTATGTTGTCAATATGATAATAATAAATTATTAATGACTGGATCATATGATACAACAATTAAAATTTGGAATACAGATACAGGTGAATTAATTAGAACTTTAAGAGGTCATACAATGGGTGTAAAATCATTAATTTTTGATGATCAAAAATTAATTACTGGTGGTTTAGATTCAACGATTAAAGTTTGGAATTGGAGAACAGGTGAATGTATTTCTTCATATACTGGTCATCGTGAAGGTGTTATTACTGTTGATTTTCTTGATAAAGTTATTGTTAGTGGAAGTGCAGATAAAACAATTAAAGTTTGGCATGTTGATACTAGAACATGTTATACTTTAAGAGGGCATTCAGATTGGGTAACATGTGTTAAAATTCATGCAAAAAGTAGAACTTTATTTAGTACAAGTGATGATTCTACAATAAGACTGTGGGATTTAGAAACAAATAAATGTATTACTACTTATGGTGGTGTTGAAAATGGTGGTCATACAGCTCAAGTTCAATGTGTTATTCCATTTACATATACTGATGACTTAGTAACAGATGCTAGTATAAATAATGAAAATTCAAATTCAAATTCAAATTCAAGCACAACAGCAAGAAACTCTGAATCGGCTATAGTTGATACAGATAATGAAGATGAAAATGATGGTACTGAAGAAAATGAGGATAACAATGATACAGAACTTGATAAGTTTGTTAAAGTTCGTAAAAATTTACCAACACATTTACTTACTGCTTCTTTGGATAATACAATCAAATTGTGGGATGTTAAAACTGGTAAATGTATACGTACACAATTTGGTCATATTGAAGGTGTATGGTCAATTGCAGCTGATACTTTTAGAATTGTGAGTGGTGCTCATGATAAAAGTATTAAAATTTGGGATTTACAAAATGGTCAATGTATGCATACATTAGTTAATTCAAGTTCTGTTACTTGTGTTGGATTAGGTGATTCTCGTGTAGTTTGTGGTTTGGAAAATGGTGATGTCAAAATGTATTGTTTTGACTGTAATGATAATTTGTGATTTACAGAAGGCGGCTTTCTAAAATCATTTTTTAATCAATAAAGAAACGAAACTAATCAATTAACAAAACTAACGAAATTCATATATATGTGTATATGTATGAAATACTACTTTTCTACATTATTCTCTTTATAATAAAAATACGTGCGGTCTATAAAAGATTTTATAAAATTATATAAACTTAACTTGAGTCTTTTTCAAATGCAATCTTATTCTTGCTTTTTGTTCTCCATGTATCTCTCGAAACTTCAATGCGGGACGCGGGAAAACCGTTGTGAAATCTCGCCCGATAAGAAACGATATTTGATCTCGGAGTTGTAGTTTATAGATGATGTATTTGTGTGCATAGATTCTCTGTGGTGGGAGTTTCCAATCCTGAATTTAAAGTTGAACTAAAGTTGAAAGTGTCACTTATATAATTAATAATATAGTTAAGAAAAAAAGATAACAATGTGATCTTTTTGATGCAATTTTACAAACATTTAATAGTATTTAAATCGTAAACTAATTTGAATAGTATTTGTTTTATTCAAGATTGTTTAAAATGATAAACCTTGATGAACTTATAAAGTATTTTGACAATACTATATACTTTAACATTAATCTCAGTATGCATTAAGGATAACATCTTTTAAATTTAAAACCTCCAAAGAAAACGGTTTTATCAAGATACTAATTGATATATTACCTCAAAAAATATTTACTTGAATATTAGTAAATGCAAACTTAAGGATAATAACAATAATTCAGTAACTTTTATCAATTATCATAATCAGTAATGTAAGAAATATAAAAGTCCTGGTAGTCTTACCTGTGGCCCCCAAAGAAGCCCCGTCGCTGGGCCAAAGCCAAAAGCCAAAAGCCAAAAAGTTGTAAAGTGATGCCCGGTCTTAAGTTAACAACCCCGTCGCCTGGCTATTTTACTACTGGTTTTACTAAGTCAACTTGCCGCTACAAAATTCTAATAACTTTTGTACATGCTATTATTTGATTGTATATAAATCATATTTAGTAAAGTATGTCTGAAAAAAATAATCAGATAATAATCTCATTATTTATTGTGCTTGTGTTCGTGTTCGTGTTCGTGTTGGTGTTCGTGTTTGCTTTTGTGTTTGTGTTTTTGCTTATGCTTATGCTTTTTATGTTTACTATAGTTTTCATCTTTTACCCTTTTTGATTTAATTCTTTTTTTAAGATCTTTGCTTTGTAACAACTTTAATTGAGCTTCTTCTACCAATTTATGTGTTTGTTGCCAATCCATCATTGTAGAAGCATTTGCTAACGCAACTAGCTCAGTACCACCAACTTTATTTTGAACACTATCATCTAATTCTTTTATTTTATTCCTAAGAAAATGTTTCATTGATTCCCTATTTTCATTAAAGCTAGAAATATGCCTTCTTATAATTGTCTCAGTATTAATATCTTTATTAAAATTATTTTTAATTAAAGAATAAGTCAATAAATTTGATTCAATTTGAATTTTATTTTGTGTTTCTTCAAATTGTTTTTCAAATATTTGAGGATAAAAAGTTGGCTTAAAATTAATTGGTTTAATAACACTAGATAAATTTCTTGTTAATCCATTCTTCTTTTCAAGATTTTCAATGTGATGTTTATAATTTGAATATTTAGATTTTAATAAATTTATTTCTTTATCGATTGAATTTATTGTAGAATTAATTTGTCTTTGTTTATCATTAATTATTGAACTACTTAACATTTCATATTTATTTTTAATTTCATCATTAATCTTATCTGTGAATTCTTCAATATAATTATGATTATTATTATTACTGTTACTGTTAATGTTAATTTGAGATGGAAATGTAGAATCTCTATGATTTTGTGTTTCATCCTCTAAAATTACGGAATTATCATGATCATTATCTTGAGAATAATCATTAAGATTATATTCAATATCATTTAACTCATTTATTCTTCTTTTCTGATGTATATTACCCTTTCGATTTAATTCAGATATTGGATTTGTTGAAACTAATATATCAGAATCACTCAAAACAGATAATTTTTTATTTAAATCTGTTTCAACTATTCGTTTCAAAAATGAAATGTCAATTATATCAGAATCAATTTTTTCAAATTTAGGATTTATATCAGATATAATATCAGATAATATTGATTGAGTATCAATTTTTTGATCTATTTTAAAATCATTATTTAATTCTGTATTATTAATTGTTCCAATTGAAGTTGTATTTATTGAATCATTTGATTCTGTAATATCATAATTTAAATTATTAGATTTATATTTATTCTCAGATATTGAATTTGAATCAATAGGTTTTTTCCTTTTCCTTTTATTTTTCGATGATGATGATGAATGATTTCGTATTGAAGACGGAGATGCAGTTGTTGTTATATAAAGTGGAATCCTTTTATTTTCATTATAATCAATTCTCTCTCTTTTTCTCGTATGTCTAGATGGTAGTGATGAAGATAAAATATTATCATTGTTTCCATTGGGTAGTGTTAAAGGAATTAAATTAGGATCATTCGTATTGTTGGTGTTTGTAATATTAGATGAATTATTAAGATTTGGATCGTCTATAATATTTTCTATATCGGAATTATCACTTATGTAGAGTTGACTTTTTAAACGTTGCAGCTTTCTAGATGTTGATAATTTATCAGTAGAGTTCGATTGCATTGCATCCAATTAAAGGGATGTGAATAGGGAAATAGAAATGTAAAAAAAGAATATGAATGGTAGCAGAATTTCATTGGAATTGGCCAAATATTATGGCAAATATATTACATGTTAAATCCATCAATCTCTTGTTATAGACATGTCTTGAATTTTTATTTTTTTACAGAGCGCGATGAGAAAACGAGAAACTAAGGCGCCTTTTGACTGGAATCATGGGATGTACACATTACAACTAGTTAGTTGGTTAGTTAGTTGGTTAGTTGGTTGATAAAGACCTAAATTGACTTACAGGGGGTATACAGATAGATACATAGCAATCATGGGAATCAATTATCTTATTTTGTTGTCCAAACAGGGGAAAGTACGGTTAAGCAAATGGTATATGTCAATTGGAGAGAAAGAAAAACAAGAAATCATTAGAGATATTACTGCAATTATACCATTAAGAAGGGCTAGGATGTGTAATGTTATTGAATATAAAGACAGTAAGATTGTATATAAAAGATATGCATCATTATTTTTCATTACTAGTATAAACAATGAAGATAATGAATTAATTACACTTGAATTAATACAAAGATATGTGGAAATTATGGATAAGGCATATGGAAATGTGTGTGAATTAGATATTGTGTTTAATTTCCAATTAGCATACTACATTTTGGATGAATTGGTGATTGATGGAAATATACAGGAAAGTTCCAGTAGTGAAATACTAAGGAAGCTAAAGACATGTGATGATATTGAAGAGGCAGATCTACTGGCTGGGAATAGTAGTAAGAAGTATGTTATATAAGTTATAGGTTATAGGTTACAGGTTATAAGGTTATCATTTATAATCATAATATAATAATAGTAAATAATAATAAGTATAAATAACTAATTTAATGATAAAATTGTTTGCTGTCACGTGACCAAGTGTCACGTGACGCAGTGCACGGGTGTCTTTTGTATTACGTCAGCGCGTGGTTACGCAGCCCTTGACCAAATTTCTCCATTTTAATTCGCTCCATTTTTTTTGCGAGCTTTCAGCTTTCAGCTTTTACTCGTAAATTAATAATGTGTACACTGACTGTGAAGTGGAAACACAGCTAGCTACCAGTTATAACAACACATTGAGTACAATACATCCTCTAATCTATTGGCCTTTTGCTATCTGTTCCTATCATCTTCAAACACCATCGATCTCTCTCGTCACATAATGTTAGCATCCAGATTAGCACTCAGAGCAGCAGCAAGAAGATCTGTTGCAACACCAATTGCAATCAGAGCTTTATCAACCCCTGTTGAACCAAAGCAAAAGGCAAATTCAATTATTGATGCTTTACCAGGTAATTCAATCTTATCTAAGACTGGTATCTTAGCTACAACTGCTGCAGCTTCTGTTTATGCTGTTTCAAGTGAATTATACGTTGTTAACGATGAAACTCTTTTACTTTTCACCTTTTTAGGTTTCGTTGGTTTAATTGCTAAAGTTATTGCTCCAATGTATGGTGAATTTGCAAAAGATAGAACTGCTTTTGTTACTAAATTACTTAATGATGCAAGATCAGGTCATGTTTCTGCTGTCAAAGAAAGAATTGATCAAGTTTCTAATTTAAAAGATGTTGTTCCAACTACTAAAGCTTTATTCGAATTATCAAAAGAAACAGCTGCTTTAGAAGCTGAATCCTTTGAATTAAAGCAAAAAGTTGGTGTTGCATCTGAAGCTAAATCAGTTTTAGACTCATGGGTTAGATTTGAAGCTCAAGTTAGACAATTAGAACAAGAACAATTATCTGCTACAGTTATCTCCAAGATTCAATCAGATCTTAAGGATCCAAAATTCCAAGACAAGATCTTATCTCAAGCTGTTGCAGATATCGAAAAGTTATTCGCAAAGGAAAAATAAGTTATTTATATCTTTTAATTCAACTATTCATCTGTTATCAATTGACTATTGTATATGTCATTAATAAATTTAAGTTATCATTAGTTCTTTAGTATCAGAAGATTGGTCGTTTGTTTATATTATTTATTTATTAACTATTTATTTATTTATTTTAATGAACACACACATATATATATAATAATATGTATATTATACAAATATATACAAATATATATATATATTCAATAAATTCATCGTAATGTTTTAAAATTATTATTCAGTTTGATTACTAAAAACAATTTGATTATTTTGAACACGATAAAATTTTGGTTTATCTTCTAAAGGATAAGCAAAAATTTCTTCCTTTCCAATATTACTCTCAAAAGGTTCTCTGTAATTCCCACGAAATCTGTAATTCTTATTAAATTCATCAATAGGATAAGAACCTAATGGATTCAATTCTGCATCCCAAAATACAGAACTTGTCTTCCATGATATTAATTTATTACTCTGTTCTTCGTTTTTAAAATCATTCTTATAATTATTTTTATCATTCGTTTCATTACTAAAACCTCCACTTCTTTCAAATTCTTTTAATAGTCGATATTGTGAATTCAAATTTTCTAATTCGGTTATATCTTTAGCTACAAATGTACCAGATATACTTTTAGCTTCAATTTTATTTATTCGTTTATTAATTTCTTCTGATGTTCCATATTTTTCAACCAATCTTTCAATTCTATCTTTATTTTTATTTAAATACTCCTGTCGACGGTTTTGTCTTTTAGATACTTGCATTGTTGGTTGTTTAATAAGTGAAGAAATGTTCAAAATATAAACGATTAAATCATCTTATAAAACACATCATGTTGATAATAATAATACGCAGTGCGCCAGAGATCAAATACAACTAATAATATATTATAATCACGACATCAAATAGATTTTCATGTTACACTTTCAATCATTTCTTCTTTCGTAATACTTCAATGATCAAACAATGACTAATTCTCCAACACAGCCATCACTACCTCCTTTAAACTATGAAAATACTCCAGTGGAAGATCTTGAACAACTAAGGCCAAGATTAACACAACTTACTCATTCTTTAAAAAAGATTGAAGAAGCATTAAGAAATTTACATTATTCACAATCATCAACAATTGAATTAACAGCAATTCAAAATCAGTTTAGTGTTATTTTACAACAACTTTCAAGTTTAAGTAAAACTCTTCAAAATCATAAGGAAAGATTATCAGTTACCAATGTTTTCCCAAATCGTGAATTCAATACAATGTCAGGATTATTATTTAATTTATTAAGAAAGAAATTAACACCAGAAGTTGAAGAATGGTTGAAAACTGCAAATGAAGTGGCATTATGTACAAATTTTACCAAAGAAATGATGACATCTTCAACATCACCACCATCAACTTCAAATTCTTCAAATACAATAAATACTGCAGCTGCAACTACAAATTCAAATATCAAACCATATTCAAATACTTTAGAAACTTTACTTTTCAAAGATGATGAATTTACTGATGAAATTATGGAATTTTCTCATGAATCTTTAGAAGACTATATGTTTGGAGGATATTTAACTAAAGCTGAATTGGATCAGGGACTTAAAATAACAGATGTTTTGAAAAATGTTACAAAAGAAGAATTAGAACCAACACAAAGTCCTTCATCAACAGTAAACTCACTATCTGAAAATGATTTATTAAGATTCATATATCAAGGATTAGATTCAAGTGTCTCTTTAAAATAAATGAATAAATAAATAAATATAAAATATTTTGTACTCTTTTTACTATGTAACTTATAAACGCTTATAAATTTTATCAAAATCTTCTTGTAACTTCCATTGTAATTTTTTAAAACTTCCTTTGTAATTCACTTTATGATAAACTAAATCTTGTTTTAGTAACATTTCACATTTGGTTTTATCATACATCCTAAAATCATTATCTTTTAAAGGGAATTCATCAAATTTAATTGCAAAATTTGTTTGAAAACTGTTAAAATGTTTTTTGTTCTTCATATGTGTACCACACATATCTTTAGTCATAACATGAATATGTAAATTGTTTAATGATGGAACTGAATGACAACATACTAAAATTTCAACTTCTTCATCTTTACCATCAATTCTCTTCCATTCTTTTCGAAATGACTTTCGAGCCATTTCAGTTGCTTGCTCAACATATGGTTGAATCAATTCAATTTTTTGTTCTTCTTTAAATGCTTCTTGTGGTTTCATTTTTGTAAGATTATCATGTCTTGGTAATATTAATAGATGCACTTTACCTTTTGGGAATGCATCTTTAATAATGCATACTGTTTCATCATAATATAATACTATATTAGGATACTTTTCAGGAGATTTAATAAACGGTACAAATGCAAATCTAAATGACATTATCTTATTTTATGTAAATAGAAAAGAAAAAGTTAAATATCCTATTAACTTATAGTTCATAATATATTTTATAAAGCATAAAGCATCAGGAACCTCATCACGCGTTACATTTTCATGCTATTCAAATTGCCATTTTTGGTAATTTAGTTTGTTCAGTTTTTGTAGTTTTCACTAAAATGTTTATTAATTCGGATTACATTTCTATTTAGTGTATACACATTTATATATTTATTTAAGCACACGGTATATAGCCAGACAAATAATATAAAAAAAGAATAGAAATTATATGTTGTGCATCCAAAATCCCCCAAAACCCAAAAAATCGTAATTATGTACATGACGAAAGAAACTGAGAGATCAAAATGGTTTTTTTATTTTCAGAACAATAATTAAATGTGTTAACATATGTATGTATGTGTTGGTGTTTTTGTGTATGAATAATAAGCTGAAACTTTATTATTGCCTCTATAATATTTACATGAATATGGCCTTTTCAAATCTTCAGTTGTATATGTGTTATATGTATAAGATGTATAATATATTAATATATTCGATTGATCAGAATTTAGAAAATAATTTTGTAAATATTTCCCATGTACCAAACATAATCATAGAATTTGGAACTGTTCTCATCAAATGTGGTGTTAAACCACCATACATTGAAGCTAAACCTTCTTCTTTAATAATCAATCTGAAACATTGTATTAAACCTGTATATTTTGCTTTACCATTTTCAGTTGGTGCTTGTCTTAATCTTGTACGAACAACTTCATGTGGATAAGTTATTAAAGATGCAATTAATTTAGCAAAACCTGCAGCACCTGATCTTGCAAACCAATCAGCTGCGTCATCAAATTTAGTTCTAATCTTACCTTCTTTAACATGCCTTTCTGATCTTAAATGAATAGCTGATTTCATTTGTTCATACAAAATCCATTGTAAAGTAGATTCAACAGATCCTAGATATGATGCTGATAACCCTTTATATAAAGCGAAAATACCTTCCTTTCTAACAATTTTCACAATACAATCTAATGAATTTTTATATTCCTTTTTTGTAGCTTTATCCAATTGTAATCTAGTTTTAATTAACCAAATTGGATTAGTTACCGTACTTGTTACGATACCTGCATTAATACCTGCAAGTAAATGTAAAAATGAACTTTCTTGACCTCGAAAATAATCTAATTGTTTTAAAAGATCTTTACTATAACCATAAGTAAAGAAATTAATTGATCTTGCTGGAATAACACCAACCAAGCTTGGTCCAAGACCTTTAAATAATGCACGTGGACCTTCATTTTTATAAACACTTTGTAAAATATTACATGTTTCTTTGAAATGTGTTAAGACATTAGTAACAGAAGATTTAGAATTAATAGTTGAACTAACATAAAGTTCTTTATATACTGATGATTGTAATCTAGTCTTAACAACATCAAATGGACAAGTGAAAATAGCACCGCACATACCACCTAAACCACCAGCAACAAAGTGAACCCATGGTTTAACAACTATTTGGTGTTGCTGCTGTTGTTTTGCTGTTGTATTGGAAATGGTATCATAAGCTTCTTTTAAATTGGATGATTTTTCATCGGATGCTAAAAAGGGAACTGCAGTTTCAATGTCCTGTTCTATTTTTAATATTTTATCATCCAGTTTGTTATAATTGCTATTGCTGTTACTATTACTATTATTATTATTATTATTACTCGACATTTGAGCTTGTAAATGAAATTTTTAATTAGTCAACGATAATAAAGTTTTAATTTTGGTTATTGATTGTCTTGATAGAAAAGAGAACGGTATTTTTTTTATAAATTGAATATTAAAAATATAAGAATTAAATGAATAAATAAGTAAAGATTGTGTCTATATCAGCCAAGAAAGATATTTATATATAATTATTCTTGTATTTATTATCAAGGTCATGTATATACATGCATATATAATAATAATAGGTATGAAAATTCAACAGTGAAAAAGTGTGAGAAAAGAAAAAATTTAGTTTACCAATACATGAAATTATACAATTTTACATTTTCTTAGTACTTAATACGCTAAAGCCCGAAATTTACACTACTTTATAACACATCATATAGAAATGTACAAAAAACAAGAGATAGTACATATATACATGTATACGATATTTGTACTATGACTAGCTACAATAGAATATTCATTATCCGCAAAGCATTTTCTCTTATCTATAAAATAAAGAGGAATTATTAACTTAACTTATAAAGGCACACAAATAGAGAGAGTAAAAGTAGTAGAAAAAATATTTAGAAATATCCCAAAACCAACTTCTTTAAATGTAAGTTTCATAAGCAACTGGAGCTAAAGTGGTTGGAACACCAGAAACGACTCTAGAAGATCTTGGACCAACTGGTTGTCTCTTTAATTCAACCTTTTCACCAGAAGCCTTAGCAGCAGCTCTCTTGGCAGAGTTTTCTTTGACTCTGTTTAAGAATTCAGCTCTACATTTAGAGTGCTTAACATGTTCAACCTTAATGTTTAATCTCTTTTCAATGTATCTGTGACCGACAACCTTGTTGACGATAACACCAACAGCGGATTTGGTAACGTTGAAAACAATACCGGTCTTACCGTGGTAGAATTTAAATGGCATACCATCGTGAATAGCACCATTAACCTTAATGTCAACAATGTCACCAACCTTATAGGTCTTTAAGTAGGTGGACATGTTTGGAGAACCATGCTTCTTGAAGTCACGACTGAAAGCGTAACGAGTTCTAGATCTTAAACCATGACTGTAATAAAAATAATATTAATTAATTGAATAAATTGTTTGAAAAATAAAGTAATTTGTTAGTATTAATATTTCTTAAATTTGTAAACATTCTAAAGATTATAATCATATATTTCTATCAATATTTATGGAATATTTCTAATGTGTATTGGATTTTTGTTATTAATTAAACTTTTTAAAAATATTTTCTAAATGTTGGTTATAAATACTCTATTAATTATATTTGAAAAGATAAGACATTTATTCTCATCTGTTAACTCTTTCAAATTATAATTATAATAATTCTATAGTTGTAATATGGATCTAATGTTTTAAAAGGTCTTTAGTTGAATTTCTTTTTCATTTTTTCTCTTGGGATTCCCCTTTTATTCTTGTCTAACTAAATCATTTCTGTAAATAAATATTATCATAATCCAGTTATTTAATTCTTTTATTTGTATCTATTTTATTTTTCATAATGTTTATCTTTACATTCATTACTTCTTAATATTTCCATATTTCCATATATATTTTTTGTCATATATTCATATATATCTAATTTCTGTTTAGTGCTGTCTAAATAATTATCACAGGTGTTTCTAATGCATACCTTTTACCCATTTTGAATCAATTATATACCGTGGTTAGTTTATGTTTTAAAAAATTCCAATATTTGTAAAGATTCGTATAATCTCAAAGTGTTAAAGTGCTTAACTTCATCACCGTGAAATCTCTTCAGTATGGTAGAATCTTCCTCACTGAGAGAGAGAATCGCGAGTGAGAGTGGGTGAAGCTCTCACACAGTAACAGTAAGGAGAGAATCGCACAGTAGAGAGAGCAGTGGTGCGAGGGTGAGAGTGTGTGACTGCTCTTGAGAGGCTGATTTTTGTTTGACATGCCGCGGTAGCGGTATCAAAAAGGGTTTTAAACCCTCTTGTTACGCACGTGACTTGTGTATATATTCTAATATGAATTGCTTTATTTACTATTTTATTTATATTTTACATTAATTATCAATGATAAGGATATAAGATATAAGTATTGAATTATAGTCAAATACATCTTCTTTAATTGGCATCGATAATATATTATTAGTTTACAAGTAGAAAAGTATAAAAGCAAAAAAGGGGAGATTCAAGTAGTTTATAGTGAATGAAAAAACTATTTATTAGCAGTATTAGTAGTAAATAAAAAATTCACAAAGAGTAGATTTAGATAAAGTTATATAATTAAAAGTATTGATAAAATTTTTATAATTATCAACACAATTATTCTTCATCATCTTCAGCACCTTCATCACCACCAGCAGCTTGAGACTTTCTCTTAACTCTACCAGCTCTAGCACCACCGTATGGAGAAGTGGAAGCAAATTCAATGTGCTTTTGAGAATCTAATCTAACCATGAAAGATGGGATAGAAACAATTTGTTTACCAACAGCAATATGTCTTTGAGAAATTAAAACTCTAGCATGATGAACAGATCTAGCTAAACCTAATTTGAAAACTTGAGTTTGTAATCTTCTTTCTAAGAAATCTTCAATCTTTAAAGATAAAACATAATCTAATTTCATTTTATCTTCAGATAAGATACCAACTCTAACTAATCTTCTAATTAAAGCATTACCTTCGAATAATCTCTTTGGATCCTTTTCATCTCTAGTTAATAAATCTCTAGCAGCTCTTCTTAACTTAGATAATTGGAAACCAATTCTGTAGATTTCTCTCTTGTTCTTTAAACCGTATTCACCGGCTAACTTTAATTCACCGTCTAATCTAGCGGTTTCGAAAGGTCTCTTTGGGACGGAATAGGTCTTGGAGTGGTTTCTTGGAGCTCCTGTAATGATAAAAATAATATTATTGTTAAAAGGGAAACAAATAAAATTAAGAAATAATGTTAGAATAATGTTCTTTGAAAATACTACGAGTAAAGAAACACAGAAATTACTGATATCAATAATAACAATAGTTTTACAATACTGACAACTTACTATACTTATTTTTAATCATCAACAGATAAGAATGAATTGCAAATGCAAACTCAAATAAAATCTATTAAAAAGGAACCACATATTTTATCTTACAAAACAAAAGTTTGCAAATATTGATAAAGTAATAATAATAATAATAATAATAATCATAATAATATATTATTATAGATATACTAAAGTGTCGGGGATTTAGCATATCAAGTGGTTCCTTTCTTTTTTTGTATGACAAAAAAAAAAGAATAGAAAGAAAGACAGAAATTGCAAAAGAAAAAATTCATTAAATTTATTCAGCAAAATCAGTTTCTTAAGACCCGATTAAAGGATTATCTGCTATATAAAACAGCAAAGTTAAAATCCTTTATTAATAACCAAAACTTCACCGTTTATACTAACCCACTAAAATCAAATAACTGATTCTAGCCAGATTAGGGATGTAAGAGGCATGTGTAAATTTTTCATTTAAAATTTTGATAATATAATATACGTACTTGGCATTGTAAATAAACTCTGGTTGGACTGTTAACAGAAGCAAAAGTTCAGAAGTATAAGTAAAGATGGTTAGGTTTGAAAAGCAAAAAGAGAAAGAGCAAAATGGTTATTTTTTATAAAAGGAAAGCGACCGTGCAGGAGTTGTTTGCTTAGAGAGTAGATGGTGAAAAATTTGTGGAAAAAAAGTTGCGTCTCTCGAAAGCGAAAAGCAAAAAAGGGTTTGCGAGGGTTTGCTTAAGAAAAAGGGTTTGTCACGTGACTGTTGGTTTTAATATATAAATTAAAATAAAATAAATGCGAAATCATCTGTTGCTTTCGGTAATATAAAGACTAGATAGATATAGATAGAATAAAGAGAATATAAATAATCAGATAATAATGTACTGGTAAAATGGAAAATAATAGAGTAGAATAGAATTAGAAACAATGAATTGAATTATATATAAATAAATATGAATGAATAGCAATTGACTAATCGACCCTTTGTCTCTTTGCGCTTGGTTGTTCTTGTTCTTGTTCTTGTTCTTGTCCTTCCGTTTCAGTTTCTTCTTCAACATTCGCATGTTCCTTAGCATGGAATTCCTTGATGATAGAATCAACATCTTCAATACCTAAAGGTCTAATATCACCCATTTTCTTGATTTGAGTTGTAACAGTTTTAATTTGATCATCAGTTAAATCGAGATTTAATTGTTCAACTCTTGCTTTAATTGCATTCCACCCAGTTAATCTATTAGCAAAATGAATATATCTTGTTAATCCAAAATCTTTTGGATCTAAAATTTCATAAGTAGATGGATTAGCTAAAATTGCTTTAGCATGAATACCAGCTTTATGAGTAAATGCACAAAAACCTGTAATTGGGTTATTAAATGGAACATTAACTTGAACAATTTCTGCAACTAAATTTTCTAAATCTCTAATTTTATTTAGTTTATATTTAGATTTAACGTAATCAGGAGCTGATACAACCATTCTTGCCATAAATCCACCAATTGGAACAATACCATTTCTTTCACCAATACCTAAAACACATGTATCAATATATTTTGCACCAGCTTCTAATGCAGTATATGCATTAGCAATAGCACAACCAGTATCATTATGAAAATGAGTTTCGATATCACAACGTACACTTGATTTAATTGTTCTAATTAATTCATAAACTTGTCTTGGATTTGCACCACCAACAGTATCTGCAATACCAATTCTATTTACACCTATTTTATCAACAGTTGTATATATATTAAGTAAATCAACAATATCTGATCTAAAAGAATCTTCAGTTGAAAATCTAATTTCTAAACCTTTTGATTTAACATATTCTATAACTTCAATTGCAGCTTTAGTAATAAAAGACATATCTTTACCATGAGAATGTTGTCTTAAAAAATTAGATGTACCAATGAAAACATTAACACCATCAACACCTGTTTCACAAGCAATTTTAGCATCATGCATATGACATCTAATATGAGTTAAAATTTTAGATTTTAAACCTAATTTACAAATTGTTTCAACTTCTTCTCTAGCTTGATCACTTGCAACTGGAGATGTTAATTCAATATAATCAACACCAAATTCACTTAATGCTTTTGCAATTTTAATTTTATTTTCTAATGTAAAGAAAGCATTTGCAAATTGTTCACCTTCTCTTAAAGTTGAATCGATTATTTCAAATCTCGGCACATTTGATATAAAATCACTAGGATTTGGAGCGTATGGATTATTAGTTGGAGCCATTGATAAAGTATTACCTTGTTTAAAAGTAGAGGAAATCAGAAGCAAAAAAAGTTAGTGAAATGAAGAAAAGAAAAAGTGAAGAAAGAAAAATGGAAAAATGGAAAATTATACAACAAACTTTCAGTGTAAATTAGTCAATTATCAATTACTCACCAATTATCAATTACTCACCAAGTAACAATTACTCACCACTCACCCCCAGTTCCCGCCGGCGGTGAAAAAAAAGGTCACGGATTGACAATCGATAGCGACGAGGGAAGGAAAATTGAAAAATGAAAAATGAAAATTTAGATCAATAGCGGGAGGGAAGGGGGAAGAGTCATATAAGATATATAAGATATAAGATATAAGCCATAGCCATCTCCATACTAATTTCTAATTTGGACTTGGGGCTTGGGGCCGGTCCGGTGATGTGGGTGGCCGGTGGGCTCTTGTCTTTTGGCCGGATCCGGCATGTGGCGCGAGATATGCTATCTGATTTATTATCGATCCATTATCAACTATCAATTATCAATTTGATCTTTGGCCTAAGGGATATTTTTCTTTTAATAAATAAACAAATACATACACTTTATTGTAGATTGTAGAAGATAATGGTTTCCTAAAAACTTGATAAGATATCGGATATAATAAAAAAATAAAAAAATAAAAAAATAAAAAAATGAAAAAATGAAAAAATGAAAAAATGAAAAAATGAAAAAATGAAAAAATAAAAAAATAAAAAAATGAAAAAATGAAAAAATAAAAAAAATAAAAAAAATAAAACAAAAATGTGCTTGGAGTAAAAAATTTTTAATTTTCGGCAAGAGTTTCCTAAATTGGTAATTTTGATAAGAAAATTTTCTTATTTTTCAGTATAATTACGTAAACAATATCACGTGATGTATACACAGCTTATCAAAATTAGACATTAATTTTAATGTAAACTGGCAATTTGTCCGAGTGGTTAAGGAGAAAGATTAGAAACCTTTTGGTTTTGCCCGCGCAGGTTCGAATCCTGCAGTTGTCGATTAAACTTTAATTTTTTTTATTTAGCTTGTTTTCATATATCTATCTTGTTTAATCAAATTAAATTAAAATGATTCTAATATTTTATCATTATTTATAGATATTTTACTTACTTACTTAATTATTTATTTATATATCCTCCCTTTTCAATAAAAAATGGTTCATCAGTTTTAACAAATGGATTTCTTGGAAGGTTAGGATTAATTATATACCCTCCACTATCCAATTCAGAGAATCTGATTTTTACTTTACCAATTTTTTCATCATTGATAAGCCCATCCTTATCTTTAGAAATCCACCATCTTGAATCTTTGCTAGATGGTGCAGGTAGTCCATGCTTTAAAACATTTTTTCCTCTATTTTCAGAAACAATTAAACCCAATAATCCACTTTGCAAACCGCCACTACCGTTGTATTCACTAGAATATAATTTTTGCTTAGTTATATCATATAACTCTTTCTCAATTACTGACTTTGTAGAATCATTAACAATTTCAAGTTTAGCAATAAATATACCATAAACTGGTTTATGATCACTAAATTTATATTTTGGAATACTGTTATATCTTAATTGTTCTAGTGATGTAACCCTTTTATTTTTAGTATGTGTTAAAATTCTATCAGTCCAAGAAGGAACACGTTGTTTTTCTGATGTATCATAGTAATCTGTACCTTTATCAAATTTGTATGTTGGTTTAAATGCAATTTCCATTTCATCAAAAAATGGGAATGATTGACCACTTGTCATTTGTGAATTTAATTGATCATATTCGAACAATTGTTCAATAACTTTATGTTCTTCATTAATACTCAATTGCGTATGAGATCCATTTAATTTCTCTTGACTTCCATTTATAAATATTTTGCTATCATTCATTTGCTCTCCAATTTTTGGTACATTTTCACCATCTTCTTGTTTGTTTAAATCAACAGAAGACGTCGAATTATTATTATTTAAACTAGTCAGAGTAGCATCTCCAAAATTTAATGAATTATTATCACCCACAGATAATTTTGTACTTGTTTTGACAGTTTTTGGACTTAAATCAAGATCAGAAGTTGTACTCTTTTCATGTAATTCATCCAAATTTTCTTCAATTTTCACTTCAATATTATGTTCTTGAATAATTTTTGTCTGTAAATCAATTTTATTTTCATTTTCAATTTTTTTCTCTTCTTCATCTAAAAATTTATTTTTAACATCATTATCAATTTCTTCAAATATATTACTACTTTCTAATTCTGGACTATCTAAATCCTCACTTTCTAAACTTTCACTACTTTGATTTGAAAGATTTTGAATACTAGAATTATTATTATTCATTGAATAAATTGGAGCTATGTATTTTAAAAGTTTTCTCACGGTTTCATTAGGTAAACTAATTCTATAATTCAGATCACCCATCCAAATTAAAATATCTGAATCTTTTATATTTTTACATTTTTTAAAAGTTAATCCACTTGCAATTGTATTATAATTATGATGTCTTTCTTCACTATTACTTTGACCAGCAGCTAAATGTGAAGCAACAAAACAAATTCTTGAATGAGTAGAAAAAGTGAATGTAATACCAACACCCCCTTTATTTGCACTTATACCTTTAAAACCAGTCTTTTTTACACTACTTTCAACATTCTTAATATTATCTATTGTTTCGGTACTAGAATAAACTAATAAAAGAATACCACCAAGTTGTTCACCTCTTAATAATGTATATTCTTTTGCATGTTTATTATTCAAAGCATCCTTAAATCTTCTCTCCCAGAAATTTCTAGTTCGTAAATCAATTGACATGACTTTACTAGGTGTCAACTCAATAACTTCTTCTAATGAAATTGCAATTAAATCATATTTGTCAAATGTATCTCCTTCAGGAAACAAAAGACTATCTAATTCACCATCATATAAAACAGCATTAACATTAAATGTTACAGCATATATTGATAAATCTTTTACAGTGGTAAATTCATTTCTCCTTTTATTTAATCCTTCTAAAACATAATCATGTATTGGATCAATAAGCTCAACTTGAAATTCTTTATTTTTTCGTCCCAATAATCTATCAAATTGTGTTTGCCTACCGGAACTCGACATAGTAACATTGCTTGAACCACCTGCAACATACTTTTTACTTTGTTCGGCATATTTCTTTCCTTGTTCAGCAAATTTACCAATCAAACCACCTGTTTTATTCTTAGTTTTAATAGATGTATTATAAGTATCAGATAATTTTCCCAATGCTGCACCATTAGAAACCCATAAAATATCATGTTTAGTCCAAATATCAGGTGTAAAACTAGTTCCAAATAAGTATTCTAATATCATTTCACTCAGTTTACATTCTACATGATTAGCTCTATCATTTGAATCTAATGTATTAATCAAAAATACACCTAATTGTCTTGAGCTTTGTTCCCAATTATCAATATTGAATTGGTTAGTAGAATATATTTCTAATGCTTTATGAATTTGCTCATCTTGTAATAATATACTCATATAATCACTTTTACCTTTTAATCTATTTCCAATCGATGGACAGTCTGTCAATTTTTTATATCCAACAGATAATTCTTTATAATCAGTTTGTAACTCACGAATCGCAGTTGCATATCGATCGCTTAATTCAGGTTGACTACCTTTTGAACTTAATGCATCTAATACATAAATCATGTTATATTCTGTGCACAGTGTTTCAAAAAATCTATTAAATGCATGTTTTGAAGCATCTTGAGACCTAGGAAATTCAATTTTAGTTGATAATAAATGTGTATCTAATTTCCAAAACAAAGGAATGTTTCCCTTAACTATAGAATAACTTACTAAATTTTCTCCTGTATAAATGATTAATTCTGTTTCAACAAAGTTTGCGACATTACCTTCTTCATCAACACATGCAGGTCCAAACAATGATCCAATCTTTCTACAATCTTGTCTTGATATTATGGTCATACAACTTTGTGAACGGTTTTGGAAAGTTTCTCTTTGAACAAAACCTCTTATTAATGTAATGTAAAATTTTCCTTGATCAAATATTTTTCTTTCTTCATCGGATAACCTGCCTCTAAATATTGATATTTCACTAATCAGATTTCCATTCCATACAAATCTCCCTGCATAGTCATCTTGTAAATTTTGTACTGTTGTATATGAATAGCCTGTTTTGTTTGATGTATCCCAATCTTGTGCTTTAACAGCTAAATCTGTATCATAAGAATAGTAAAATGTTCCAGTTTCTAATAATTTCATAATTGAGTTTATTCTTGATGTGGATGAGGAAGTTTCTAAAGTTTCATATGTTTCTTCAAATTGTTGCAGTTGTTGAAATGATTGTTGGGTATATTGATTATAAAGTGAGAATATTTCACCATTGAATCCTACAAATATAGTATTTATCAATTGAAATACATTAACACTTGGTGTTAAAGGCCCAACATTTTGTTTCCCACTAATAAAACCAACATACATTGTTCCTTTTAAACATATCAATCCTAACAATCCATGTAATTCCTTTTGAATTCTCCGGAATGTATGTAAAGGTATTGTATTTCGTGGTACAAATTCAATTAGACATTTCGGAGTCAATCCATCTTTATCGACTGAATGATTCGAATGATTATGACTATGTGTATAATTTACAGATGCTAAATTTGAAATTCTACCGAATGAACTATCTTTAAGTATCAATGCATAGCTATTTGAGCATATAGCCAACGTATGAGTAGCATCATTAATGTATAATTCCATTGACATGATAGTCCCCTAACTGTTTTTGTCTTTAATGAAGTAAAATAACAGATGTTATTAGCAGGTATAATATATGTATATATGTATAATGTAAGATACTATTTAATAACAGACTAGAACAGTCTCTGATTGTAAATAGTGACACAGAATACAATGAAAGATGAAATCACAATGGTAATAGTACCAGGTACGATGCCCCAAGCCCCTCTATCCTCTATCCTCTATCCTCTGTCCTTACTCACTCCCGGTTCCCAGTAAACAACCGCTACGTACATTTATTTTTGGCACCGCCGACTGCCTAATGCGGCAATTCTTACATTACGTAAACACACAGTCATTGTTTGCTTCTACTGTCAGCTTTTTGGACTTACTATGATTTATTTATTTAGTTACATAATATATATAAGATTTAGAAATGTTCTTTATTCTCTGATAAGTTTATCTCTAATACATCCATTTAATGTGTTGATTAAAGCAATCATACCCGCCTCAGTGACGTCTTCATCGATACCGACACCCCAAATAATTTGTTCGTTATCAGCAACACGGACTCCAATATATCCAACTGCCTTAGAGTTAGATTCTTTACCCAATGTGTGTTCATTATAATGAATAACTTCATATTTAACATTAAAATAAGTTGAAATTGAGTTGGCAAGGGCGGATATTGGACCATTACCATTACCATTTAATTGTAATTCTTTACTCTTAGATGAAACTAAAGCATCAATTTTTCTATTTTTACCTTCATTAGTAACATTATAATTACCAAGTTTAAATAAATCAAGCATAGCAACAGTTTCATTATCATTTTCATCATTTTCATCATAAAGATAATATTTATCTTTAAAAAGATCAATAATTTCTTTTGTTTTTAATTCTCTACCTTTCCATTCAGATTCTAATTGAACTCGTCTAGAAAAATCGATTTGTAAACCTCTTGGCAAATCTAATTCAAGATTTCTTAAAATAATCCAAGATGCACCACCTTTACCTGATTGTGAATTAACTCTAATAATTGCTTCATAATTACGTCCAATATCTTGTGGATCAAGTGGTAAATAAGGCATTGACCATTTTATATCACCATTATTTTTAATTTTATCTTGATATTTCTTAAAACCTTTTTTAATTGCATCTTGATGAGAACCAGAAAATGCACAAACAACTAATTGACCACCATATGGAGCTCTAGGATGAACAGGAATTTTATTACATTTTTCAACAACTTCAATTACATTCTCAAGATTACTAAAATCTAAATTTGGATAAATACCTTGAGTATAAAGATTTAAAGCTAATGTAACTAAATCAACATTACCAGTTCTTTCACCATTACCGAAAAGACAACCTTCAACTCTATCGGCACCACCTAATTGAGCTAATTCTGCAGCAGCAACAGCACAACCACGATCATTATGAGGATGTAAAGAAATACAAATAGTTTCTCTATTAGAAATGTTACGTGAAAAATATTCTATTTGATCAGCATAAACATTAGGTGTTGACATTTCAACAGTTGCAGGTAAATTAAAAATAATTGGATTTTCAATATTTGGTCCCCAAGCATTTTTAACAGATTCACAAACTTTTAGTGCAAAATCTGGTGTTGTATCTGAAAATGTTTCTGGAGAAAATTCAAACGACCAATAAGTTTTATTATAATTATCATCAATTGAATCTTTTGTTAATTCTCTAACTAATTTTGTACATTCAGTTGCCTTTTCAATAGTTTCTTCATGAGTCATACCAAAAACAACATTTCTAAAACAATCAGATGTTGCAAGATAAATATGTACAGTTGCTCTTTTAGCCCCTTTTAATGATTCAATTGTTCTTTTAATTAATTCTGGTCTACAAGGTGATAAAACTTGAATTGATACATCATCAGGTGAATTTTCAACACACCAACGAGTGAAATCAAAATCAATTTGTGAAGCAGATGGAAATGCAACTTCAATTTCTTTAAATCCAATATTTAATAATTCTTTAAAATAAAGTTTCTTTTCAGGTATTGACATTGGATCAGGTAATGATTGATTACCATCTCTAAGATCTGTTGAAAGCCATCTTGGTGGTTTAGTTAATGTCTTTGATGGCCATTGACGATCATTTAATTTAAGTTGTGGATCAAAAGCTTTGTATTTAACAGATGGATCTTTGAGCATTGGCATATTTATAGTTTTATTGTTATTTGTATGTATCAAATGATGTATGGATTTACCGTATATCAAAGAAAAAGAAACAGTGAATGAACTGCTATCCATATCCAGCCATATCCATGTATCCATATTTATAGCTGCAATCCCAGTCCCAATCGATCTGCTGAAAACTGAAAACTCCGCATTTTGGAATTCAGTCATACCTCGGCAAATATTCCTCATTAGGAAACTCGTGATATTCTATTTCTACTCTATTTTCTCTAGGACTGTTTTTCATTGCAAATTGCAACATTGCTAGGTTTCTGGTTTACAATAATCCAGTAAAGTTAAAATTTATACAGTATATCAAATATTTATATAAAGTGTAGATGATATATATTTTTGTTTAAAAAAAAAGTTAGTAAATGCATGTTATAAATCCCCATATATAACCATGTCAAATTAATGTTCCTCTTGTTCCTTTCCTTTCTCTGTAGTTGGAATTGCCGTGATGCTATTAGAATGTTTGTTACCCATTGTTGTATTAGTATTAGTATTAGTATTAGTATTAGTATTAGTATTAGTATTAGTATTAGTATTAGTATTAGTATTAGTATTAGTATTATTGGTATTAGTATTATTGGTATTAGTATTAGTAGTAGTATTAAGATTATTAGCAGGACCCGGTGCTGTAAAGGTGGTAGTTGTAGAATTAGTTGTAGTTGTAGTAGGAGTATTCACCTCTGAAATATCTTTTTCTGCAGTTAATAAAAAAATTGAATCTAAACCAGCTAATATACCATCATTATAAATACCATAATTTTCATCTAAATAATAATCAATTTTTTTTAAATCTTTTTCTTTTAAAATATCCCATGAATCATTATTTAATTTTACACCTAATTCAATATCACGACCTTCATTATCAATTTTATACCTAATTCTTTCATTAATTTTATCTTTTACTAATTTTGATTTAAATCCATGAATTTTCCAACTTAACCAAAGTTTTAAAATATTAATTAATTCATCATCTAAATTAAGTTTCTCTTCTGGATTATTAATCCAAGAATTTAATTCAAATATTTGTCCAATACGTAAAAAATCAATATATGATGAAATCATTGAGTATAATGAAGCAATAGGTTGATCACTTATATTACCAAGGTTTTCATTTCTATTATAATTAAAATTTGGTGCATTTGATGTTGAATTATTATTAGAATTTGAATTTGAATCTGAATTTGAATTAGAATTTGAAGATTGAATATTGGATTTTGTTTTAAAATTTTCAGTTAAATTTATATCAATATTTAAATTTTTTAATTCATTATTATCAAATTGTTGTTCTTGATAATTTAATATTGGTATACCTAATTTCACAAATTTAATATTTTTAAAATTTTTTTCTTTAAGATGTGAAATTATAATTCTACTTAAATCTGGTAATTTTGAAAGTTTTGCAATTTCATTATTAATATAAATTTGAATATATTCTGCAAGATGAACATGATGATCTTGACATGATGCAGTTTTAAAGTGTTTAAATGATTGAATATCAAAGATAACAAAAAATAATAAACCACCTGGTTTTAAAATTCTATTAAATTCATTTAAACCTAAATTAATATCATTTTCATTATTAACTAATCTACTAAAATCAGGTGAATAAATTAAAGATTGTGATAAATCTTTTAATGGAAGTTTATGAATTGAAGGTGCTGTAAATGATGCATAATTTGATAAAAACATTTTTTCATTTAATTTTAATTTAGACTTAATAAAATCATCAGTTAAAAATGTATGATCATTAAAATGTGGATATTGTTGTAATAAATCTACTGGTAGATAACCTGTTTTATTAACATCTAATAAAACTTGAAAACGATCAGATAAACTAATTGAGTTTATTTTAAAATTTGGGAAATCATGCTTTAATTTCCAACCATCAATTAATTCAAACTTTGATGGTGAGATATGATATTTTTGTAATTTTGGTAATGAATCATTTGGTGAAGAATTAAATGATTTTAATCTATTTGATGTTATTATACAGATTTCTGAATTTTGTGGTTGTTTTAATAATAATTTTGAAAGAATTTTAGTTTGATTTGATAATCTATTTATAATTTGATTATGCCATAATAAAATTAAAACAATTCTACGATCTTGAAATAATTCTGAATCTAATTGATCAATTGTTGGTAAATTTAAAAGTTTTAATTTAATTTCTTCTAATGGCGATAAAAAATTATTTGATGATGATTTAATTATTTGATGATTTAAATCTTTTCTTTCAATTTTTGATTCAAGTATTTCATTAATTTGTTTAAGATATTTAATATACCAATTATTCCAAAATGTATTTCTTGTAATTGAATATGTTAAAGGATCATCTAATTCTGAATCATCCATATATTTTAAAAAAAATCTTAAATATTCAATATAAAATGACATTGCATGATCACTATATAAATTTGAAATATTTTGAGATTTTGTATAATATTCAAGATGTAATTTTTTATATTCAAATTTTTCACGTTGCAGTTGTGGATGATATTGATATTCACTTTCTTCAAGATTTCTACCAAATGCAATATCACCAGCAATTCTTGTTGCCTTTTTAGTAAAATTAAGTAACTTTTTTCTTGAATTTTTAACAGCATTTAAAGTATTTGAAGAAGCACCGGTAAGGTTCGATGATACTGAATCAGATGGAGATTGAGATGTAATAGGATGACGATTATGGCTTGTCATTATATGAGATTGTACCGAATGTTGCTGCTGCTGCTGCTGCTGTTGTTGTTGTTGTTGTTGATGTGGAGTTGACGAAGAGCGGCCCATCAATGTTGCTTCTGGAATAGGAACAGATGAATGGTCGTTATCTTTAGTTGCTGGATCTGTAATATTTGATAAAGATACAATTGAAGCACGTACTCCTCCTCCTCTAGGTAATAAATTTGCCATTGATTGATGATGGGTGAAATGTTGATGATGATGAGATCCGGCATTAACAGGATTAGCTGGATTAGTAGTATTAGTAGTATTACCAGTATTATTTCTGTGTAAATTAATATGTGAACGTATATTGTGATTGTGATGAGTCAAATCATGTAGAAAAGAAGTGGATTTATGCATCTCTGTGGAAACTAGGGGGATATTATTACTACTTGATTTCACTGAAGAAGAAGGAGAAGATAGTGAAGAGTTGGAATTTGAATATGAATTAGATGTATTTTCCTTAACATTAAAAATTGATTTGCTTTGATTATTTTTTCTTGTTAATTTATCATGTGTATTATTTGGCTGCAAAGGCAACACTTGAGCTGTAGAGTCTGATTCTTTGTCAATATTACCGGGATCATTTGGGTCACCTATGGAAAGTTCCCTTGTCATGTCCATGATTAGAATGGTATCAGAGCAGACGGAGGAGCAAAGCAGTTACTTGTTTTGATAAAGAACGGATACACAGTACACATTAATTGTTAGTTAAATAGATATAGATAATAAACGTATGCATGTTATGTATGCAGATTATGGATGGACAATAAGTACTATGAGGAGTGTGCAATGAAATTTGAAATTTGAAATTTGAAATTTGAAATCGAAATTTGAAATTGAAATTTTAAATTGGAATCCATTATCACCACAACATTTACACTGTCGTGAATGGAGAGCAATCTGTCTCGCTGAGGACGATCGACGCGCCGGCCAACACTGGCTGCTGACGTAAGCGCGCAGCCATCTCTTGGAGAAAGCCACGCTCAGTATTACAGTGACCACACACAATAAGATGTGAGCCATTGCCCGCCACAGAGAGCATGTCGTGGTGCGACATTTCCCCCGTGACATAGAGATCTATTCCATTAGCTTTACTAAACACAGAACTTCCACTACCAGCACAGAGAGCAACATTCTTCACCAGTTTTTGGCTATTTTGTTTGGATAAACATAATTGAACATATTCAAGAGAGAGTGATTTCTTAATTCTTTCAATAGCTTTTTCAATTCTAATAGGTTTTTCAAATTCAACAACACGACCCATACCAACATTATTATTTTCTTTATCTGGAATAATTACATTAGTTTTAATAATATCACTTCCATTACTAACACATTTAACCAACCAATCATTTACTCCTCCATTGGCAGCATCAACAGCAGTATGTGGCGAATAAACACTGATACTATTTTCAATTAATTTAATTAATGATCTTTGTTGAGTATTTTCTTCAGGGATAATTTTATTAAATTTTCTAAAAAGGAAAGGATGATATGCAATAATAATATTACATTTCTTTAAAATTGCTTCCTCAGCAACTGCTTCTGTAAGATCAATCGTAAGCAAGATCTTTGCTGTAGGTTTACCAATAGGTTTACCTAAATCAAGTAATAAACCAGTATTATCCCATGAATTATCTGCATATTTTAATGGATATAATTTATTCATAACATCGCAAACTGTCTTTAATGCGGTTTTTTCTAAGGCAAATGACATATTTTAGTTTTAATAAGATTATATACTATTGTATTTGTTTCTGGTTGTAGTAGTAGATATTATAGCCATTAAAATCCTTCGTCTTTTCATTTTGAATACTTCATACTTCTGTCAGTCTCTTTCTTTGCTCATAAGCGTTTATGTGTTTATGCGTTTATGGCTTATGGCGCTGCCCATAGTGAGCGCTGCATTATAAGATCTCAGCTCTTAGTTCTAAGTTCTAAGCAATTTCATTCTTCTTTTGCAAATACAAATGTTATTATTATAACCTTTAATAATATTATTATTATATTAACACCAAAAAGGGAAAATAAAAAACAAAAGTCATTCCTACCATAACTTTCACAAAATGCCATTAACATCTCAAGAACTCACAGATATTATTAAAGATAGATTACATGCAACAGAAGTTGAAGTACAAGATATGTCAGGTGGCTGCGGTCAAGCATATGCTGTTATTATAGTTAGTGATATATTCCTTGGGAAAAATAAATTATCACGTCATAGATTAGTAAATTCAGCTTTAAAGGAAGAAATAGGTCAAATACATGCATTTACACAAAAAGTTTTCACGGTATCTGAATGGGAGGAACAAAAGAGACTTTTCAATGCTTGAATGTTTTAAATATATATTAATTTGATTTAGTTTAACTTAATTTAATTGATTAGAATTGATTTTTAGATATTTTATAAATCTATAGATATCTAATAAAGTACTTAATATCCCTGTATTCACTTTAAATGTTTAACGTGATGATGTGTGGAGTGTGGCTATGGAAATTTCACTTTACCGGTTAAGCGTTATGTCCACTATCTCCAACTGCTGACATTTGCGCGCTCTCTCATTGGCCACATCTTTATCATCTTATACAACAGTAATCAATTAATAAACTAAATCTTTTGTTTGATAACATTTGTAAATAATAAGTAATCTTGATTATTATATTTATATTACACATTCATTATTATATATATATATACCCATTATTTAATCGAATATGGTGGCGGTGCGTTCATAACCATTCCTTTGCTATCAATAAAATTAGCTTCCTCATATTTTTTGTTCATTAATCTATCAAGTTTTTTCATTCTTCTATGTATTTCCATTTCTTCTTGTTTATCTATCTTAATAGCATCCTTATTTTGCAACAAAATTCGTCTACTATTACTAGATGGCCGACGCGATCCATTAAATGACTTTTTACGTAATATATTTGCATTTGTAGTTGATGTAGTGTTACTATCAGCTCTTAAAAGAGGTGTTCCATTATTATCTAATGTAGCAGTTACAGAACCACCTAAAGACATACCAGTTGCAGTCATTGAAGAAGAAGATGAGGATGATGGAGGTGATATATTAGGTGTCACTATTGGTGTATTATTATTGTTTGTAGACATTGTACTTACCCCTCTAGACATAGATACACTATTTCTTGACATTGATGGCATTTTAGACATCATTACAGATGTTGCATTAGTTTCTAAATCACTTGAAATATCACTGAAAACACTGTTATCAATATTTCTATCTAATTTGATTGAATTAGGAGGTATTTGTGATTCTAATTCTGATTCTTCAACCTTATTTATATTTTCTTCTTTATTCTTTATACTAGATTTAACATTCATTTTAACAGTTCTTCTCTTTGGTTTATGATTCACATTTCTGTTATAAGCTTTATTTTGAAAATTCTTAATAAAATTTAATTTATCGTGAATACCACCAAATTCAAAATCTCCTTCAAATAATTCAATTCTATTTGAATTATATCCACTATTTGAATTTAACATAATATTCATAAATGCCTTTGTTATAATATCTTTATTAAATCGATCACAACTTAATTTATCAATACCATTACCTAATGATAAAGTTTGTCTCATACTTGATAATCTAGTTGATCTCATTAATGATCCAGGTGAAATTCTAAATGGATTTTCAGGATCTAAATCTTTTAACAGTATTCTATTCTTTTTCCTATTATCATCTTCTTCTTGTTCTTCAATTAATAGATCTTTATGAAATTGATCAAAAGATTGAGTTGTATATTTTAAACTAAATTTATATAATAAACTTGGTAAGAACTCTTTAAATAAATCACTAATTTGAGATTCAATTTTTTTTTGTAAAAAATTTGCAATTGGAGTTATTCTATCAAATGTTGAATTAACATCAATATTTTCTAATGGATCATTTTTAAATACTAATGTTAAACCTTTTGTCTTACTAAATACAATAATTATTATTGAACTCATTTTAAAATTACTTAATGTTAAATTTAATGGTATATCAAAATCACAATCACTAACAATAAAATTTGGTTTTATAAAATTAAATTCATCTTTAATATTATTATTATAATTTTTCAATAAACTTGCACTAATTTTAGTTGTAACAGTAATTGATGCATCACCATAATATTTAAAATTAAAAATTCCACGAAATTTATCAACACCTAAATCTCCAATTTCTAAAATTTGAAATACGGGTGCAACAGTTCCAAAATTTAATTCAACAATCTTAATATCATCACTTAATATTGATGGTCTATTACCTGAATTTAATGCTTCTTCAAGTAATTCTCGTGCATATGATAGGAAAGAATCTTTTTCTATAGCGTTCCAATTTAACTTGAACGACATTTCTTCTAATGCTGATGATAATACTGGTACTAATGGTGTGAGTGTAGCCAACCGTAGTTATTCTATCTGCAGCAAGTTGTTATTGACGTATATATATATATATATATCAAAATGCAGGGCAAAGTGTGTAAATCAGTTCCCTACTAACGGTTAACTATTAATCTTGTGAACTAAGTGCCTCTCATTATTTAGAGTCACAACACTAATTAATTATTAATTAATTGATTCTGTTAATTTTTAATTTAAAATTTTTTGTTTCCGACGCTCCGCCCGCTTCTCCGCCACAACAAATGACCTGTCGCACCCGCTGCGCTACTATCCCGATTAGGCAATATTATTATACACATTATACATAATACATTATACATCCATATCTAATTGGGTAATATATCTATATCTTACTCAAATCCACCTTCTCAAGATCATAAAGTACATTCTTCAATGCTATTTCCTTTGATTTCATACCAAATCCAAAATCAATATCATCACAATCTTCGTTATCTTGGTATATCGAACTCTGATCAACATGTTTAAACCATTCATTATAATGATAATCTGGGAATATACTATCTAATTTATTTCGCAACATTGGATTTAAATAAATCTTATCTAAATCTGTATCAATTAATTTATCTTTGTTATCACTTAATTGAATAAATGAATTGTAAAATAATTTACTTGTTAAATCAATTGTTTTATCATCAAAATGATTATTATCATTACAATCGTTAATATCATTATCATCATTTAATTTAAAATCAATAATATCTTTAATATTGTTTTCTCCTTTATTTCCTAATTCTATAACAGCCCTAAATTGTGGATATTCAATACCTCTACGAATTTTACCAATTGTTTCATAACTTGTTTCAAAAACTGTATCAACTTCATCGATACCTGCCAAATTTGCAGTATTTGGATATGCAATTAAAAATGCTTTCTTAAATTCACTTTTAGTTAAATAACCTTTGGATCCAGTATCGTGTTTATCAAATAATACTTGGATAGGATCGATATTTTTTTTAAATTGAAATTTCTTTTGAATTAATTTATGTACTAATAAATGGGTATTTAATTGAATTTTATCTTTATCTATTTCTTTATCTTTAATTTTATCGTTATCGTTTTCTTTTTCTTTTTTAAGTTGTTTTATTTTATAATCTTGTGCAATTTCTGCTATTTGTAAAACTTCATATGCTTCATTAGTTTGAGTTATCATTGAATTTAAAAATAATATTGAATTTTTAATACAATTTTCATAAAAATTTAATTTAAATCTTTGCTCATTAAGAATAAATTTATAATGTTGTTTATTAAAACCTTTACCAAGACTTGTATTAATCATTTCAATTTCATTAAAATAAATAATTGTACGTAAATGAAATTCTTTTAATCCATAAATATCTTGTTTAATATCATTTAATTCTTTAATTCTTTTATCAAAATTATTAATTTCATTAGTTTTCAAAATATCTGCTTCAATTAATTTAAAACTATTTGCTAAACTTTTTTGATTATCATTAAATAATTTTTCAATTTTGTTAAGATTTTTAATAATAAATTCATTTGCATTTGAAAAAACAATTGATTCTGACCTTTTTAATAAATCTAAAAATTTATAAATTTTATTTAATGATTTTTCTGGTGGTTCAACAAAATCTTGTAATCCATAATTATGTAACATATCAGTTAGCTGACATTGATACATTTTTAATTCCATAAATTGTTCATAAATCTTTTCATTAGTTGATTTCCTAAAATTGAATACAAATGAAATATTTTTAATTGCTTCTTGTAATGATATTGATAAATTATTTTCATTATTATTATTATCAATATTATTTAAAATTTTATTTTCAATTTCATATAAATCACATGTTTTTAAATCAAATTCATTGATATTATATTTATTATTAATTGAAATATTATTATCTATTGATTCATAATCATAACTTTCATATTCTGCAAATTGTCCCATTAAATTAACAATTTCTAATAAAAGTTTTTCTAATCTTGATAAAAAATTATTCTTCATTGAAATAATTTGACTTGAAATTACCAAAAATGTTTCAATTCTTAATTTTAATGTCATATCATAATCATGTTTTGATATTGCACTTGCTTTATTAAGAAAATTTAAACCAAAAAATTCAGAAAATTCACCCTTTTTTGGTGTTTTTTCATTAGTAATAATTTCTCCTTTTTCTTCTTCTTCTTCTTCTTCTTCTTCTTCTTCTTCTTCTTCTTCTTCTTCTTGATTTTTTAGGGTATTAATAGAAGAATTATCTTTAATTTCTTTATCATTATTAGAAATTTCAAATAAACAACTAATATATGCAATTATACTCCATTCATCAACAATTTCAGAATTTAAATCATCAATATTTAAAAATTTTGGAATTTTAAATTTATTAAAAATTATATTAAATACTTCATTATTAGAAATTTCTGATTTTGATTTAATTATACCTAATGATAAAGATAATCTAATTAATAATTTACCATTATCATTCCATGAATATGATTTAAAATTAATATCTGATTCAATTTCTTTTAAATTTTTATTCTCAAATTTTGAAATACAATTAATTATCCATAACCATAATAAATCTTGTTTATTTTTATTTAAGTTTGATGGGATCATTGTAAATTCCCAAAAAATACTCCATAATAAACCAGGTACTAATTTATCATTTGCTTCTAAAATATCTAATGCTGAGACACCTCTAATATTAATATCACTTATATTATTAACTTTTGAAATTCCATTAAATAATGATAATTTACTAGTATTTAACCATTGCATAAAAATTTCAATATTTGCTAATTTTTGAAATCTTGATAATTCTTTATTAACGACTTTACATTTTTTTATATTTAATTTTTTACTTGGTGATAAAGAATTTAATGATTTATTATCAGAAATTGGTGAAACTGGTGGTGATGGTAATAAAGAATTTTGTGATATTGAATTTTTAGATATATCATTATATAATTCATATGAAATTTTATTTTGACTTGAAATATATAATGGTTTTAATTTTTCTGATTCTTCAAAATTTGTAACAACATCTAATAATCTTAAAAGAATTGTACCATCATCCAATTGATTTAAATTATCAATTGGTAAACTAGTTTCTGTTTGGAAACTAATCCAACCAAGTAATGCGGATGTATTGTTATAATTAGCATGACGAAGATGTTTCTTCGGAGAAAGTAAATCACCAGTAGAGGCAATTTCCTCTGACATTTTTCAAATAAATAATTGTTGCTGTTTAATTGATTGCAAGTATCAGATGTGTTTCAGGAAATACTCAATTAGCAGGCAAACAAGCAAACAAGCAAGAAACAAAGCATGCTATGCATGCCTATAGCAGCAACAATGAAAATGGAGGCGCTTTCCGAATTTTCGGTTTGACGTTTGACCGTGTTTTGTTTCATCTTTTCTTATTGCAAAACAAGTGGGGAAAACTCAGCTGTTTTTTTTTGACATTTGTTTCTGTTATTGCTACAAAGACGATATTGCCTTTGTTGCAGGGTTTTAATTAAAGATTATATTAGAGAGATAAAAAAGTATACAAATATATACTGTATGTGTGTATGAAAAAATATGATTAGACAAAGCGACTTAGACATATACGTATAGATCTGTTTAAATGTATAATAAATCATAACATTAAACTACTGTTTAAAAAATGGATGATCCATTGCCTCCTTGGCAGTGAGCCTTTCTTGATGATCATAAACCAATAAACTATCTACTAAACTAACCATATGTGGAGATGTTGAAAGTGATTTATTATCATTATTAATAAAGGCAGACCATGGTCTACGAGGGTATTGTCCTAATATACCATCATATTCACTTGAAAGTTTAATATTATATTTTTGACAATAAGCCATTAAATCATCTGTACCTAAAACTTGAGCAATTTTAACTAATTGATCTTGATTTGAATCACCTTTAAAGAAAGGTTCCTTTTTAAATATTATTGCAGCAATCATTGCACCAACAGACCAAAGATCAAGTGAATAATCATATTGTTGTAAATTAATTAAAAGTTCAGGACCTTTATGATATCTTGAAGCAACTCTTACATTAAAATCCATACCTGGATGATAAAATTCAGCCAATCCCCAATCAATTAATTTTAAATTTTTATTTAATGGATCAATCATTATATTTTGTGGTTTAACATCTCTATGAATAATACCCATTGAATGAGAATAATCTAATGCAATTAATAATTGAGTAAAATAAAATTTTATATCATTAATTGTAAATTTTGGATATAAAATTCTAAAATCTACATTATTAACTTTTTCAAAAATTAATGCTGGAATTTTAGAATCTTTATCTTGTATTAAATCAAATAATTTAACAATATTTGGACCACCAGTTAAATTTTTTAAAATTTTAATTTCTCTATAAATTTTCTTCAATTTGACGGGTTTTAAAACTTTAATAACACATGGTTGATTATTAAGGACATTAATACCAGTAAATACTTCTGAATATTTACCTCTACCAATTTTAGATATAATTTCATAGTTGGTTATATCCCCCCAGTTGATTGTACAACTTTCATAATCCCAATATTCTTTGTCTCTGCGTTGGTTGGCATCTGCATATACTCTTGCCACGGAATAGATCTTGATACCTGCAGAGTTTACTTCTCCTACTGACATTATCAAGAGAACGACACCTGCTTTACTGGACTGATGGAGAGAATGTGCTGTAGGATCCAGAACAGTATCCAAACTATCTTACTCTACTCTATTCTTTGAAATACTCTACTCTAATCTAATCCAGCAATCGTCACTGTCTCTGTCTATCTCGTGTCTCAGCCAGCCAGTCGCCCTCTCAAGAAAACACAACTGTGAGCGTCCATTTTTTGCTTCAACTGCTACACAATTGATACTACACACAATACAACAATACCACAGTACTAAAACCAGCACCATTTACCATTACCTTCCCAACCAGATACATCGATATTATCTGGTTGATGCATTAGCTGAATGGCACTAAGACTGTCATTCTTCTCTTGTAATGTAAACACAAGACCATGTGATTTTAAAATTTCTTGAAATGAATTTTCATAACTACCAGTATTATCAAAATCACAAATATCTGTTTTCCATCCACTAACTTTTTTCATACCCCATTTAATACATTGATTTAAAACTAATTTAATAAGTTTAATTGCATCTTCTTCTTCTGTTGCATGCATTGCTAATATGTAACAATCATTATTATGAAATTGTGGATAAAAGCTAATATAATTAAGTTTACCAGCTTTATCTTTAATTTCAAATCCTGTAATTGTATTTAATAAAGGATTAACTTTAATATTATTATTTCTTTCATTTTCAATTCCAGGTGGTGGATCTTTGATCTCTGGATGTTTAATTGCCCAATAATTAACTCTAGATCTATTTGCAAACCATTCAAATATTTCGTGACTTGGTTTTAACATAAAATGTAATCCATTATCTTGTTTTGATTTTTTTAAAACTAAATCTTTCATTTTATTAAAATAATCATTTAAAATTTCTTTATAATCAAAATAAATAGTTTCAAATGGATAATCGATATTTATTTTAATATTATTATTATTACTAATATCAAATTGTAAAACTTCAACATTAAAGCTTTTATAACCAAATTTTGAATAATATTCACCAATTTCACTATATAAAAATGCTGAATCATATTTACCCTTTAAATATTTTTCTTTCATTTGTTTAATTAATTCTTTCATCATAAAATTTGCATTACCTTTACCTCTAAATTTTTCAGCTGTATAAACAGATCCAATAACTGCACTTTTACAATTAAATAATTCACCATTTTTAGCAATCCATGAATCTCTAATAAATATTTCACAAGCTGATTCAATTTCTCCATTTTTGATCTCATTATCTTTTAATATAAAATAAATTCCACCATTTGTATTCTCAGTATTTAATCTATATAAATTCATAAAATTTGATTCATAATTAATACTATCACGATGATAATATTGTTCAATTGTTAATGGTGCACCCCATGAAATAAAATTATTAGATTGACATTCTTGTAAATCCTTTTTTGATGTTGTTGAAGTAAGTTCTAATACCATAATTAAATATTTTTTTGGTTTAATAAAGTACCTTAAAGAATAATGATTATAAAATTAAAACTGTATAATATATAAAGAAGTCGAGATTTATTACTTTTTTTTTATAGTATGGCGACAAATAAATTATTATTCTTTTTGCATCTTTTTTCCTTGTTTAGTCCATATCATTTGATTTTTTTTATAAATTATATGGCTGATAATGACTAATTTTATTATAGATACATCCACTATAGGTAAAGATTTGAAATTACGATTGTCAACAGATTCAAAATTACCAACAAATAAATATGAAATTTTAACATTAATTGATTATCAACATATTCCGCCATATTTAATAACAACAAAATCAATTAAAATTAATATTAATAATGATGAAGAAAATATAATTAAAGAAGAAATTAATAAAGAAGTAGAATTTATTGAAACAATTTTTAAAGCAAGTTTTCTAACGAATAAAATTATTTCACTTTTATTATCATGTAATGAATTACCTAATATGTTAAGTATAATGTATCCAGATTTTAATAATAAATTAAATGAATCATATACTTTAAAGATGGTTTTTATTAATTTATCAGATAATTATATTATGAATATAATGTATCCAGAGAAGGTATTTGAAATGGATGCAATAGATGAAGGAGTAGAATATAAAGGGGAAGAAGGAAATTCATTTGATTCAAATGAACAACATCAACAGCAACAGCAGCAATCTAAACTTGCTCGAAGTTTAAATGCACATATAATACGACGTGGATTTACTAGATCTTCTACAAATACATCATCAAATACATCATCAAACTCATCAAATATTAATACACCGATGATAAAACAATCAACAACAACAACATCATCATCATCATCAATCACAGCAACAACAACTTCATCATTTAAATCAGATACATTCATATCATCACTTGAAAGAATTGTCAAGGGTGAATTTCGAATGCGTCGTTTAGATTCAAAATTTGATCAATTAACGTTAAGACGTTTTGAAAAATTATTGATTAGATCAGTTATGTTTAAATTTCGAAACCGAACCGGCATAAGGGAGATTCGTGAATCTAGTAATAGCAGCAGCAGCAGTAGTAGTAGTAACAAAGAATCAAGTCTACCTCCTGCTGTCAAAGTGAAAGTGTCAGTTTCTGAGATTGAGGAAGTGTTAGGGGAAATGATACCAATTCTATTGTAGTATACACCTTATCTGTCTAATTGTGTGTAGTAAATTTATTTATATGGCGCAAATTTTTTTATCAACGGGGGACTAATAATTTATTTCATACTTTTCAGAATGCAATTTTTATGGCTAATAACGGCAACTTGTTTCACTGATATCTATACAGGGGACCATATTATATATCATATTGTTCGTTTGTTTGTTTGTTTGTTTGTTGTTGGATAAAATACAGCTATATCTTGGCAACGATTATCTTGGAAATATTCTTCTGGTGTTATAATATATATAATACATGCGTTGACAAATCATCGAGATAGTGCAGGTATAAGTGCAATTATAAATTATAGTAACAATTAATTAATTAAATATATAAATATATATTAGGATGAAATTTGCAAAAGTATTTCAGCAAGTACTCACAGAGGAGGAGATACCTGAAGATTGGAAAGATAGGGCAATTCAATATAAAAAATTGAAAAAGAGGATTAATAAAGTTGTTGAAGAATTAGAAAATATTGGTATTAGTAAAGATGAAGTTAAATTTAATTATAATTTAGAAATGATTAAATCTGAGATTCATCCACATTTACAAATTAAAATTTCACCATTTCAAAAAAATTTAATTGTTGATAAATTAAATGAATTAAATTATCAATATGAAATTAATCCATTAAAAATTGAAGAAATTGATAATGATTCAATATCAATTAAATCTGCAATTAATCCATTTGATGATTCAAAACCATTTTATGAATTAAAAATTTCACTTTTAGAAGATACAAAATTTTTTCAAATTTTATATGATGAAATTGAAGATTTAAATAAATTTAAAACTGAAAAGGAAGCTGAAATTTCTAATAAAGTTGAATTAATTGCAAATGAAGTTTCACATGTAACAATACCGAAAATGAAAAGGACAGATTTATATGTTTGGAGGGAAATATTTCAATATTATATTGAAAATGAAATTTTTTTTAGTACAATTGAGAGAAAAGCTGGTATTGTTGATATTAATCAAAGTAAGAAAAGATTTATTAAATTTTTGAAAAATATTGAAGATTCTAAAATAATTGAAAAATTTCATCAAAAAGATTCAATTATTGCATTTAATAAATTTAAAAAATTAAATTTTCAAATTTTAAAAATTTCAAATTATCAAAATTTTAATATGATTGCAGTTACCAAAATTTTGAAAAAATTTGATAAACAAACTCAATTAACATCATCGAAAACAATTTTCCCCAAATTAATTTTAATTAATAATGAAATTAATATATTAAATGGATCAATTGCAAAAGATATTTGCTTTATAATATCGACAAAATTATTAACAATTGTACCACAAATTGATGATTATCTTTGCCCAATTTGTTGTTCAATTGCATATAAACCAATTAGATTAAAATGTGGACATTTATTTTGTATTAGATGTTTAGTTAAACTTAGAAGAAGGAATGAAGATAAATGTCCATTATGTAGAAATGAATGTTTATTATCATTAACAAGTGAAGATCTTGATATTGCTCAAATGAATTATATGAAAATGTATTTCCCAAAAGAAGTTAGAGAAAAGGAAATTGAAAATAGTAGAGAAATTCTTGAAGAACAGCATGTAATTGATCCAAATGCTAAAGCTTGTGTTATAATGTGAAGCGAGTTGGTTTAAATTTTGTTATATATATATATGCTTTTATTATTTTTAGTTTTTTTATTTTTTCTTACTTAGTTTACTTACTTTATTTAATTTTTAACTTCGAGCTTGTATATTTTTATTATTATTAACTATTACTACATTAAAAGTGTTACTTGTCATAAAGCAGCCAGTTCAATTTTCTGAAGACGGATAAATGAATCTTGAAAGGAAGAAAGAAATAAATGAATGAATGAATAAATAATGTCTTCGGAAAATCGACTTTTGCACTGCCTAGTTTGCTACTTGCTACTTGCTACTAATTATGATATTAGCTATTAGCGCTATATTAAAATTTGCTGTTTGTTGCCCCGGGAACATCAAATTAATGTCAATTTAGTGTTTTATCCGGGGTATGGTGCCATAGTAACACAGCTGGCCCCAACAATTAGCTGGCAGTTCCATGGTCCATAGCCTGGTGGTACGGATAAATGGAAGATTAAAGATTAAAGAAGGATCGAAGTTAATTAATTCTGGGGTACTCAGTATTAACAGTGGTTAGTATTTATTAGTATTAGTATTACTATTTAGCCATTAGTATTTTATTTTTAATTACTTATCAGCTTTGTATTGCTAGCTGTTAGTTGTTAGATTTGTCAGACGATGCAGAAAAAGAAACAGGAAAAAGCGGGGACAATGCTAATGTCATTTACTTCCCCGCAATTATTCCCTCCTCATTCCAACCTTTCCCCTTCCCCGGGCCCAGCGCCAGCGCCAGCCCCTCCCTGGATGGATTAACTGGCTCGCGCCTTGCGCCTTCACATTAAATGTCCGCTCACGGCTCACGGCTCACGGCTCACTCACTCGCGGCTAGTGGCCAGTGGAAAAACAAAAAGCATTGTTCGAAGTGCTACGCGGTGCATTGCCCTTTCTTTTTTCCGTGTAGAAGTAGAAGTTATCAGTGAATAGATGCAATCCCCGGAAACCCGTGTTGTTTTGTGTTGTGTTTTGTGTTGTGTTTTGGCTGGTTTTGGCTGGTTTTGTGGAGAAACTGCAGTCAAAGTTAAAATTAAATTAATCAAACCTGGAGAAATGAGAAATGGAGAAATGGAGAAATGGAGAAACCTGTCACTCGTATGAGCACATAGAAAATAGAAAATGACTTGTTTTCTTGCCTGCTTTCTTGCGTTTTACTATGTGGGGGACTTGAAAATACAAAATACAAAATACCCCATTTTTTTAATTTGATTCTAACTCTGTATCCCCACCTTTTTCATCTTATATTTATAAATGAATATAAAAAGTAACAACATTCCTTCCCTTTTTCCGTTCTTTCTTTTTCTGCTATTCTCCTTTCTTTATCTTTTTCTGTTTTCATTAATTTTATTTTTAAATAACAATAACAAAAAAACTATATAGTTATATATTTAATTAATTATGCTTAACTTATTAAGTAAAACAAAAGCAACTAGTTCAACTAGTTTACAAGATGATTCAATCGATAAATTCGATGATGGTTTTAATAATGAAGAACAATTTTATGAAAGAGAAGATGCTCCATTAACTTGGAAAACTTGGATTATTTGTGGTTTTGCTTCATTTGGTGGTATTTTCTTTGGTTATGATTCCGGTTATATTTCTGGTGTTATGGGTATGGATTATTTTATTCATGAATTTACAAATAAAATTAATGATGGTACAGATAATTTTGCTTTAGATGCTTGGCAAAAATCTTTAATTACTTCAATTTTATCAGCTGGTACTTTCTTTGGTGCTTTAATTGCTGGTGATACATCTGATTTTTTCGGTAGAAGAATTACAATTATTTCAAGTTGTATCGTTTTCATAGTTGGTGTTTGTTTACAAATTGCTTCAACAACTGTTGCTTTATTAGCAGTTGGTAGAGTTATAGCTGGTTTTGGTGTTGGTGGTGTATCTGCAACAATTATTATTTATATGTCTGAAATTGCTCCAAAAAAGGTTAGAGGTGCAACTGTTTCTGGTTATCAATTTTGTGTTACACTTGGTTTATTAATTTCTTCATGTGTTGATTATGGTACTCAAAATAGAAATAATTCTGGTTCTTATAGAATTCCCATTGCAATTCAATTAATTTGGGCTTTAGTTTTAGGTATTGGTTTATTCTTTTTACCAGATTCTCCAAGATTTTATGTTAAAAAAAATCAAATTGATAAAGCAATTCATGTTTTATCAATTTTAAGACAACAACCTGAAGATTCAAAATTTGTTCAAGAAGAAATTGCAGAAATTATTGAAAATCATGAAAGAGAAATGGCTTTAATTCCAAATCAAACTTATATTCAATCTTGGACTTCTTGCTTTAAAGGTAGTTTAAGAGATCAATCTTCAAATTTAAGAAGAACAATTTTAGGTACTTCATTACAAATGATGCAACAATGGACTGGTATTAATTTTATCTTTTATTTTGGTACAACTTTCTTTCAAGAATTAGGTACAATTCATAATGAATTTTTAATTCAAATTATTACAACAATTGTTAATGTTGGTTCAACTCCATTATCATTTTATACAATTGAAAGAATGGGTAGAAGAGTTTTATTAATTTATGGTGCAGTTGGTATGGTTGTTTGTGAATTTATTGTTGCAATTGCTGGTACTGTTGATGGTCAAAATCAACAAACTGTTAGTGCAATGATTGCATTTATTTGTATTTATATTTTCTTTTTTGCTTCAACTTGGGGTCCAGGTGCTTGGGTTGTTATTGGTGAAATTTTCCCATTATCAATTAGATCAAGAGGTGTTGGTTTATCAACTGCTTCAAATTGGTTATGGAATTGTATTATTGCAGTTATTACACCTTATATGGTTGGTACTGATAAAGGTAATTTAGGTGCAAAAGTTTTTTTCATTTGGGGTTCTTTATGTGCTTGTTGTTTAGTTTATTCTATTTTCTTAATTCCTGAAACAAAAGGTTTAACATTAGAGGAAGTTGATATTATGTTAGCTGAAACTAATCCAATTACTTCATCTTCTTGGAAACCACATGCACTTGCTCCACCAGCTGTTTATGTTGTTAATAAGGAAAAATCAAGTGTTGATCATATGGAAAATATTGACAATACATCAGACGAAGAACATGTTTAATTAAAGAAATGAAAAAAAAAGTTTAACATATTTTGATACATTATATTATACTTTTACAGATTTATTTTATTTTATTTTATTTTCTTATTTTATTTTATTATGTTATTTTATTATTTTATTTTTTTATTTTATTTTATAGAAATTGATTGGTTCAAAATCAATCTGTTTTTTTATGTATTGCTTTTGTGCTTTAAATTTTAATGATGATTAAAACAAAATTTAAAAAATATTAACTATTGGTTAAAGTTTTGTAAATAAAAATTGAAAGCGTAAATAATTTAAAATAATTACTTACATTGGTATAATAATTAATTCGACTATTTACTTGCTATTAATTTTATTGATTATTTTATATATGTGGCGCAGTAAACTGTGGCTGATTTAAAAATAAAAAAATATTAATATTTTACTCATTTTTTTTTCTATTGCAAATTGCAAGTTACTAGAGAAATGAACAGCTTTCTCAATTTATAATTTTCTAAAGAATAGACTATAATATATATATATATAATTTCCTTGGATTTATTGTTTTTTACTATCGTTAATGAAGTAAATCTATTATTAAGAAAATAGTTAACAGTTTTAATTTTAACAGAAAATTTATTAGTTTTTACAATATTTATATTCGATAGAACTTAATTTAATATCGATCATTAAATTCTCTAAAATTAATTATTTTTCATTTTACAAATATGGATTAATCTTAATTATCGTTCGTGACACAGTTAAAGTGAAAAGATCAAATTATTTTAATTTATTTATGCCGATTGATAATTTTTAGTTGTATATATATTGTAACATATATGAGCATGGATGCTTAGGTAAATAATTTAGCTTAGAGAATTACCACCCCTCAATTACATGGTCGAGATGAATTAATATTTACTTCATTTATCCTTCAAATCGAAGTTACCAGAAATGTCTTTAGTAAGATTAACCCGCAGCCTTTAAAAGAGAAAGAAATCAATTTAATCAAAGAAAGGGAAAAGATCGTTGCGGATTGCGAACGATCTTTAATTTCGGACCTGAATCGGAAGGATCGGATGCTTTGAAAAATTTAATATTTATTTTTATAAGAATAATTCTACTTTTTTGTTTGATGATATAGAGCTATATATATATATATATATTTTATAACGTTAATGTATAAATATTTAATGGTTAATCAATCCGTTATAAAAGTAATAATTTGTCTGATTTATTTTATAAAACAATCGTAATGAATTAGTGATTTTAATATTAATCAATTGAATCAGTGAATGGATCGTCAGTTGTAACGTGCTGGTAACGGGCTAACTGGTTGATTTATTTTTTTTGGTTTGACGTTAATGCAATAGTTCTAGAATAAATTGAGTTTTGGATTTTGGGTTTTGGAGCCAATAGAAAGCCGTAGAAGCTAACCACGGGTTTTGAGCGGCAAGCAGGATATGGACGATCTTTTAGATTAATGCACTAAAAAAATTGGGGTACAGTGTACAATCGTCATTTCGGGGAGTGAACTTAATTAGTTTACTCAAAATTTGTCAAATTCATTAAATTCAATTAATTCAATTATAATTTATTGGCTGCATAGAAGCAAGAAAGATCTCGAAACAAACACACGGAACGACCTAGAAGCTTTTTTTGGAAATGACCTTCGTACTAGGATCAGTATAATTTTCACAATCAGCCCTTTTGAGTGATGATAACGATTTCTACTCCTTAACGATCACTACTCTTACTAACCCAATCTCAAGTGGACAATGCAGGGTTAATTGTTCCTTGGCATTTTGTTCTTTATAAATTATTAGTTACAAGTGTAAGCATGTTATAATTATCCCACAGTTAACACCAGTACCAACTCATAACCATCCGATTTGATCCTACTGTTCCAGTTCCAATATTTCAATGTCGATCTGTTCACTGAGCTTCGGTGATGATGGTCGATATAAATTTTATCGATCTATTACTGCCAAACTCGCATTTTCTTTTCCTTTGCGTGGTTTACAGTTTACAAGTCATTATTCTTTTATATAAATACTTTCTTGAGTCTTTCATTCTTTTGAATAAATTTATATAATTGGTTATATCTTTTACTTATTTTCACTTTAACCAGTTTTTCTTTTCTTTTTCACTTGTACTTGTTGGTCGTGAAGCATATTGATTATTTATAATCATAAACGTTAGCATTTATTTTTTTTATTTATTTGTTTATTTATATTTTCTCCATCATTTGCATTATTGAAATCAAATTATTTAGCTAGCTTATTGCATCATATATTATGACATCACTTTTTGACAATAACAACAATAACAACAACAATAATAACAACAACAACAATAACAATAATAATTATAATAACAACAACAACAATAATAATAATAATAATAATAACCACGGTAATAATCCATATAACGAATCTTTTAGAAACCAAATTGACGAATATGAATCTGAATCAATTATTAGTATTCCAAATCAAAATTTAAATCCAAATTTAAATCCATATGTAAACCCAAATCAAAATTCCAATCAAATTGAAAATTCAAGCAATCCTATTTTCAGTAGGCATCAATTAAATATGAATTTAAATAAAATGCCAATTAATAGTAATAATAATAATACTAATAATAATAATAATAATCATAATCATAATCATAGCAACAATTCAATTTCTTCAATGCCATTAACGCGATATTCTTCATTAATTGGGTTTAATAATAATAATAGCAATAACAATAGCAATAATAATAATACCAATAATAGTCAAAATTATATTCATAATTCAACATCAAATTTAATAATTCCAACATCAATTCAACCAATTAGAAAAAATAATTTTAATTCATTTTCAAATATTCAATTTATTAATTCATCAAATTCACCATTATATTATCAAAATTTAAATTCAGTTCAATTTTCAATATCCAATAATAATAATAGTAATAATAATACGATTAATAATAATAATAATGGTAGATCAAGTGTTATATATCCATTAACACCACAAACCCTCGGACCATCACCATCAATTAATAAAAATAATCAAACTAATAGTGGTTATATTAATTACACTCAAAATAATCTTAATGATTATTATTATGATATTAAATCTAAAACTTATGTTTTAAAATCTAAAGAAGAAGGAAAAAAAGGTATTCTTAATGGCACATTAATTAAAGCTAATAATAATTCAAAAAATGATAATGATGATTCATCACATAGTACTAATAATAGTAAAAAGAAGAAAAGGTCAAATGGAAATGGTAATGATGAAGAAAGTGAAGGAGTAGAGGATGACCAAGAAGAAGAAGACGATGATGATGAAGATGAAGATGAAGATATTGATAATAGTGATAGTAATTCAGGAATTTCTGAAACAGAAACATTTTCTAATTCATCAACAACGACAACAACAAAAACGAATAAATTATCAAGAAAAAATAAAAGAAAGGCGAAAAGATCAAGAGGTGGATGTTTAACATGTAGACAAAGGAAGAAAAGATGTTGTGAAACAAAACCAAATTGTAGTGAATGTATAAGATTAAATATTTCATGCAGATGGCCATTTCCAGGTTGTGAAAGGAAAAATAAATCAAAGACTAAACCAAGATTATCTCATGATGAAATTTATCATGAAGTTTATGGTATAATAAAAGTTTTAAGAGGTGTTGTTGATTATAAAATTGAAGAATAAAAAAAACCCAGACATATACCATTTCATTTATTTATAGAATTTTGCATTATCATTTACTTAGATATTTAGATTTTCCATTTTTTAGCATATATTTATATTAATGTTTATATTTATATAAATTTATAGACTTTTGAATTTTGTACAAGTTAACTTGAAATAATAATAAATTGAATGAAAATAATGTAAAACAGAAGATAAAAGCGGATAAATATGCAATCTATCCGCAACGTACCGCAACGTAAAACGGGGCTTAATTAATTTTAATTTTAATAAGTTTAAATTTATAGAACCATTTTCCATCTCATCATGCGTGGTTCTAAATTTTAAATTTTCAGTTTTAGTTTTAGTTTTTGGCTTTTGGCTTTTGGCTTTTAGTGCGAATTGCGGATTGCTTAATTTCGAGCTAATCGGCAAAGAATTTGCCGCTTTTGCCCTATTGCCGATTATTAAATTATTAAATAGGTACTACTTATTGCCGGTATAGGGATATTAGCGTTCATGGTTTTGTGTTGTGTCTTTTAAATTGTCCACAATTGTTTCTGTAGTTGTCTCCATCTAAATGATCATGATTTCTTTTACCATTTTGATGATTCTCTGTGATAATTTTCGCATATCTATGTTTATCTTCTTTATCATATGCTCTATAATCTAAAATTTTCATCTTATCTTTCAAAAAATTTCCATTTCCGCAGACACAAATCAATTCTTGAATAATCTTGTTTGTATCTATCTCTTTGGTACTATCCTCAATCATTAATTCTTCATTCATAAACCTTGTCATAGCTCTCTTAAGAATTTTCGTATATTCCGGTTTAGTATTAGCCAGAACAAATCTCCAATATTGATCAAATATAACAACTTTTAGTTGTCGAACTGTTAATTTCTTTATCAGCTGGCTAATTTGGATCATGAAAAAATCTAGATCATCTACGGTAACTTCGTCTTTTCCTTTTGTTTTTTGGGCTAATTTTTTATAACCAAACAACTCATCAATTCTCGACAAGATAACACAGGCGTCTTCTGTATATTTTCCAATTCTACCTTTCCTAATAATTAGCCATTGATGCATAGATTTCATCTTTTCAATATCAGAAGGTTTTTGATTTTCATTATACAAATCCATTAATTCACCAAAAATGCTGTTATTAACACCAATATTTTTGACTGCAATTTTGAAAATATCTTTAAAACCATACCTTCTTAATGTAAATAAGAAATCATCACACACCTTCTTGACTCTCTTTTTTATATATACTTCTTCTGTAATTTCTTCCCCTTTACTATCAGATAAAAACAAATTTTCATGATTAATACCAATTTTGTTATTCATTTGACTAATATTTAACTCTGAAATTAATAATCTCATAATAGGACCATAAACAATACTTTCATGAACACTTCCATCAACAATTGTATCGATTTCTTCACACCATCTATCAACATTGCATCTTTCTTTTTCAAGAATAGCACTCTCGTTAAAACTTTTTTCTAGCTTGTTTTTGTAAGATTCCCAGTCATTCAAGAATAGTTCAAATTCGACTTCATTTTCATCCCTTTTTGTCATCTTTTGTTAGATTTGTAGTAAGGTTTCGAACTTGTAAAGTTTCTAAGAAAGATTTTCAATTTTATTATGTTATGTATAATGAAACTGATGTTTAGTTAAACTATATATATATATATGATTCCATCCATTTTCTTCACACAATATGATTTTCTCATGAATTTCTCATTAATTAAATTTTACTTGATTTTCTCTCTTAGCGAGTATTTCCTATTTTCGTGGATTATTCTACTAATTTCCTAATTGTACTTAACAGAGAATTAATGATTAATGATTAGTATTAAAATACAGCATAGATATAGAGATATATATAAAAGGTAAAATATTAGATAATTGTATAAAAGAAGAGTATTAAAGCAAAAAAGTAAACAAAATAAAAATAAACCAAAAATAGATAGATAATTAATTAGAAAAGAATTTAATAAATTGATAATAAAATAAATTCAAACGATAAATCGTACACTACTTATTTCAGTACTAAAACTAATTCTCTTTTTAGGATTTTTATTTTTATTTTTATTTTCATTATTAAAATTATTATTAAAGTAAATATTTTTCCTCTTTTTTAAAATACTTTTTAATTGTGGTATATTATTAATTTTCTCTTTTGTTATTATTGAACCTGTTGAAATTGTTGTATTTGTTGATTCTAATGTATAACGTCTTTCAACTAATATACTATCTGAATCACTTTCATTTTCATTTTCATTTTCAGATGAAGATGAAGAAGAAGATGATAATAAAACAGTTGAATTATTTGATGATGAATAAGTAGAACAACAATAATCAGGATTCCAAACTTCTGGAATTGGTATAATTTCATCATCAGATTCTAAACATGGAGTTGAAATTTGTATATCATGTTTTTCATTATCATTATTTATATCATCATCTTCATTTTCGATAATTAAAGGACCATAAAGTACAGTTACATCATTTTCTTTAAACCAATTAATTTTATTTGGATTTAATTCTTCTAAATTCATTAAATTTTTATACCAAGCTCTCCAACAAGCATTTTCTAATCTTGCTTGAGAAGTTGTTGGTAAAAACATCATTAAATCATCAGTTTGTTGAATTGTTTTCAATCTTGTAATATTATCAACATTTGATAATTCATATGGTTTCATAAATTGATTATTTGAAATATTTTTCCAACAATTATGATATTGTTTTTGAGTTAATTTAAAACTAAAATAATCAACTGCAATTGGTGGATCACTTTGAACAAATGATTCAATTAATGGATTTGTACTTAAAACAGGTAATATATTAAAATTATTTGATTTTGTTGACTCAATAAAATTTGTATCTAAAAATTGATGAGCTAAATTTAAATATTCTTGATCTGAATTCATTTGTATAATATTAGTAATTGTATATATATATATAGATATGTAATAGCACAGTGGAAAAGTTGTTTTTTTTTGTTCTTATTATTTAGTTTTTAAATAAGAATTAATAGTAGCGATTGTATAATGTAATAAAGATAGAAAAGAAGATAAAAAGGTATAAAGTGTAAGTATATGTCTGTCCCTTTAATGAATGGATATGTTTTTAATTAAATAGAGGGGATGAAGAAGGAAAGGTGGGTAAGGAAAAGTAAAGATAAACAAGCAAACAAGCAAACAAGCAAAAAACAAGCAAACAAGTAAACAAGTCAAGGAAAACAAGATGCATACAATACAAGGGATAAGAGAAACAGGAAAGCGGGACGTCTATTTAAGGGATTGAACAATAGCAACTTTTATCAATTACAAAGAATCGAGAAACAGACAATAGGCATCATTATCGTCACCTGAGCAGTCTGATGTCAGAGATCAGGGATTCATCACCATACATCCCATATCCGGGCAGTGGCCTGTCCACAGAGCAGGCGCAGAGCGGGGGCAGGGGCCAGGGACAGGCAGCCATGGAACATGGAACATGGAACATGGAAAGAGAATCAAGACAGGAGACAGAGACAGGGCCCTCCACAGAAGCAGCAGAGAAGCTTCGCAACAGAGAATGGGGACTGCAGATTAGATCGATACTAGTGGCTAGTGGCTAGTGGCAGTGCCACCGCACTAGCTGCATTCAGCTAGTGCAACCGTGGCATTAACCATTAACCATTAATCACTCGTTAATAGTGAGCCGCCTCTCTCAACGCATTCAGCGCATCGTTCCCAGCATGATGACGGTGATGATAACGACTTATGGCTCTTCTTTTCGCCTGGCTTTTGGCTCTCCTTCTTACCATCCCTATTCCTCTTTTCACATCTTCTTCCTCTTCCTCTCCCTCTCCCTCTCCCTCTTCACCAACAACACCAATAATCATATTACCGTTATTAACATTACTAGTATGATTATGATTATGATTTTCTTCAATACCGGCTGATATACCTTTATTTATAATATTATTCATATTAACAGTTTTAACCTTATCGTAATAATCATAATTTGAAATTTGCTTTTGATACTTAATCCAACGCGGTGAATTAATTAATTCGCTATTATTGACAGTATTATTATTATTATTATTATTATTATTATTATTATTATTATTGAAATAAAACCCTGTAGTCATATATGGATCACTTTTCATACTATTTTTAATTATCTCTTGTCTTCTTTCATTAAATTTTATTTGTTCGTTTAATTGAACTTCATATTTATTTGGTTCATAATCAGCCATATCTGATGATGAAATTGATAATAATCTAATATTTTCATTCATTCTATTAAAATTACTACCATCATACTCTCGTATATTATTTTCATTATTAAAATAATTATATGCATATACATGATCTGATTCTTCATCATCATCTGATTCATAGTCATAGTCATACTCATTATTATTATTATTATTATTATTATTATTATAATGACAGTACCAACGTGAATTGTTAATTTGATTCTCAATAACTCGAGCAAAAATTTTAGCCTTACCAAATTCATCAATATTAAGTGTTATTTTATATCTATAATTTAATTTGTATTTATATCTATTTCTAATTTTATTACTATTATTTTCATTTCTAAATCTATTATTATTATTATTATTATTATTATAATCAATTTTATTACTGGTATAATCAATTTTATTTATATTTCCATTAGATGTTGATAAAGGTGACGAATTAATATATTTAAATATTTGTTGATCATCATATTTATTTCTATTATAATTACTTATTTTAGTATGATAAAGTGGTGATGAATGTAAACTTTCATTATCAACAGCAACATCAACGTTATTATTATTACTATTATTATTAATGTTATTAATTTTATTTCTAATTTCTAAATTCTTTATTATATTTCTATTCTTTATTTCAACCATCTTATCATCCGTTGATGGTATAGGTGATGTTTGAAATGGTGATGATGATGATTGGAATATATTATCATTGGACATTATATTACTACTTAATGGTGATGATGATGATAATGATATATTCTTCATTGATGTATTCCTTGGTGGTGTCATATTAATTGTTGAACTTAAATTATTAAAATTAATTTTAGAAATCTTCATCTTATCTGGAGTCGTATTATTTTTATATTCATATAAAATAGATTTTGGTTTAGTTTTCGATTTAGATTTATTATCTTTTGATATTAAATTTGAATTTAAATTATTAAAATTAATATTATAACCTTTAATACTCTCTTTACTATTATTATTTGGACTTAAACGCATTACTGGACTTGAACAAAACCCTTGTCTCTCCGTTGCTTGACTTTGCTCATGTGCACTTTGATTATTATTAATATTGATCTCAATTGGTATCGTTGATTCACCAATTATATTACCAATTTTATTCTTCTTTGTTGATGGACGTCCTCTACGTTTCTTCATTGGAGATGATTCCAATATATGTCCATTCTTCTCATCACCCATTCCCATTGTCAATGGATCAAACTGGATGGAGTGGTGTCAATATCAAGATCAGTCTTTCTTTATTTATTTGCTCAGCTCAGCAGTATCCAAACTTTCATCAGCAATCACTAGTGTTTCACACCTGCCACAAGAGAAAAGAAAAGTTCTGCAAGCAATTACACTGCCGAAAGGGGTAATCCAAGCGACACCCTTTTTTTCCATCTTTGCGGTTTGCGGTGCACGGGTGCGCCGTGCGCCGGTTGGAGATGTGAATGTGGCGCAGCTAATTACCATCTTACCGCTATTACTAGTACTGCTATTACCATTACTATTATTTCATTAAACAAACCCTTCTAACAACAATGACTCAACCTACCACAGATGATATCAACGATATCACTCAGAAAATACAAGAATGGCTTTCAATTGATGAAAATTTAGAAACAAGAAACCAAATTGAAAAATTAGCACTTGATAAATTTGATAATTATGATAAATTAAATGATTTATTATCAAAAAGGATTGTTTTTGGTACTGCAGGATTACGTTCAAGAATGGAAGCAGGATTTAATAGAATGAATGACGTAACTGTTTTACAAACATCGCAAGGTTTAGCTGAATATATTAAAAAAAGAAATGGTATTGATAATAATAATAATAAACAACTATCAATTGTAATTGGTCATGATCATCGTTTTAATTCAAAATCATTTGCTTATATTACAATTGCAATATTTTTATTAAAAGGTTTTAAAGTTTATTATATTGGTGATGATGATTGTGCAACTCCAATGGTTCCATTTGCAATTGATAAATTTAATTCATTAGGTGGTATAATGATAACTGCATCTCATAATCCAAAAGATGATAATGGTTATAAAGTTTATTGGTCAAATGGTTGTCAAATTATTCCACCACATGATATTAATATTGAAAATGAAATTTTAAATAATTTAAATCCAATTTTAAATTTAAATAAAGATAATAATGAAATAAATAAAATTTTTATTAATTTTAAAAATAATTTAATTTATTGTTATAATGAAATTGTTTCAAATTATATTTCAAATTTAATTAAAATTTTAAATCCAAAACCAATTAATTTTAAAATTATTTATACTGCAATGCATGGAATTGGATTTAAATTTATAAATGAAATTATTTCAAAAATAATTTTAAATCCTAATGAAAATTTTAAATTTGTTAAAGAACAATGTAATCCAGATCCAAATTTTTCAACTGTTAAATTTCCAAATCCAGAAGAGAAAAATGCACTTAATTTATCAATTAAAACTGCAAATAATTTAGGTAATGATTATAAATTAATACTTGCAAATGATCCTGATGCTGATAGATTTACAATTGCATTTAAAAATAAAAATAATATTTGGAGACAATTATCAGGTAATGAAATTGGTATATTATTTACAGATTATATTATAAATACTCAATTTATTGAAAAAAATAAATCAATTAATAATATTTATATTTTAAATTCAACAGTTTCATCACAAATGATTGAATCAATTTCTAAAAAATTAGGTTTTAAATTTAAAGATACTTTAACTGGTTTTAAATGGATTGGTAATAAAGCAATTGAACTTGAAAATCAAAATTTTAATGTTCCATTTGCTTATGAAGAAGCAATTGGATTTATGTTTTCAACTGTTCATGATAAAGATGGTATAGCTGCATTAATTGTATTTTTACAATTATATAATCGTTTATTAATTGAAGGTTTAGATCCAATTGAAAAATTAGAACAACTTTATAAAATTTATGGAAATTTTAAGCAATGTAATGGTTATTATATTACTTCAAATTCAAATATAATTGATTATATTTTCAATAAAATTATTAGAATTGATAATAATAGTCAAATTTATCCAAAATTCATTGGAAATTATAAAGTAATTTATTGGCGTGATTTAACAATTGGTTATGATTCAAGTACTAAAGATAATAAACCTGAACTTTATGTTGATCCAAATTCTCAAATGATTACTTGTAAAGTAATTACTAGTGATGATGATAATACTAATGATGAAGATGATGAATTTATTAGATTTACAGCTCGTGGTTCTGGTACTGAACCTAAATTAAAAGTTTATATTGAAGCTAAAGCTTCAACTGAGGAAAGAGCTCAATTTTTAGCTGATGATGTATGGAGAACACTCCGTGAAGAGTGGTTTCAACCAGAGCAACATAATCTGGTTGAACAAAGAGTGTAGATGTGTGTATTGTTTGTGTACGTAATTATCAAAGATCACCGACGCAATCGACGTCATCGATGTTTTTCATTTTTCGACTTGGCAACTGAAAAATAAAGTGCTTTGTTGTGGTGAGATGGAGTGGAACTAACAACACAACAAACGATTTGATTGCTTTCTTCTGATTTGGATCTTTCTATTTTAAGGCACAGCAACAGCAACAGCAACAACAGCAACAGCAACAGCAATCAAATATATACATACATATAGATAGATAATACACGCATACTATTCTAGTCACTCGATTCATTTCTAATCCTGAAAATAAATATTACAATTTTTTTTGTAAATAAATACCCCAAACACTAAAAATACATTTACAGATTTTTCATCTTACATATAATCTATATCAACAATCTATATCTATATATTCAAAATGTTGAATCGAGATACCTGGAAGAGTAAGAAAACAGATATACCATTATCGATTAATGAAACTGATAAATATAAAAAGAAATCTAGAGATGATAAATTTTTAATATCAAAAATGATAGGTGCATTAATCATGATTATTGTAATTATATTTGTAATTACTAATAATAAAGATTCAAATATTAATAATTATAATAATCAACAAAAACAAAAAAATAATGATATTATAAAAGAAGAATTAGAAAATAATGTAATAGATACATTAGAAAATTTAGAATCTTTAGAATTAGATGCAAATAATGCACTTGCACCACCACCAAATCAAAATGATTATTTACCATCAACTGTTGAATATTATGATTTAATGGATTATCAAGGTACAAGTAAAGGTGCTAAAAATGATGAAATTATATTACTTTTAATTCCTTTAAGAAATGCTGAAAAAGTTTTACCATTAATGTTTCGTAATATGATGAATATTACTTATAATCATAATTTAATTGATATTGCATTTTTAGTAAGTGATTGTTCTGAAGATGATAAAACTTTAGAAGCTTTATATGATTATACAAGTGCAATGCAAAAGGGTAATTTATTACCATTATTAGAAGAAAAAGAATTACAAACAAAAGGTAAAGGAGTTTTCGGTTCAAGTGATTTATATTTAAAATATATGCCTGAAGATTATATTGAACAAATTAAAAAAGCTTATTCACCACCTTATCATGATGAATATGAAAAACCTTTTAGAAGTATTCAAATTTATCAAAAAGATTTTGGTCAAGTAATTGGTCAAGGTTTTAGTGATAGGCATGATGTTAAAATTCAAGGTATTAGAAGAAAATTAATGGGAAGGGCTAGAAATTGGTTATTATCAACTGCTTTAAAACCTTATCATTCATGGGTTTATTGGAGAGATGTTGATATTGAAATGTCACCAGGTGATATTTTAGAATTTATGATGAAATTTGCTGGTGGTTTTGATGTAATTGTACCAAATGTTTGGAGACCATTACCAACATTTTTAGGTCGTGAACAACCTTATGATTTAAATTCATGGATTGAATCTGATGAAGGTTTAAAATTAGCTAAAACTTTAGATGAAGATGATGTTATTGTTGAAGGTTATGCTGAATATTCTACATGGAGAGCTCATTTAGCTTATATTAGGGATTCAAAAGGTTCACCAAATGAAGTTATTGAATTAGATGGTGTTGGTGGTGTTTCAATTTTAGCAAAAGCATCAACATTTAGGCATGGATCAAATTTTCCAGCTTTTACATTTATGAATCATGCAGAAACTGAAGCATTTGGTAAACTTACAAAGGCAATGGGTATGCATGTTGGTGGTTTACCACATTATACAATTTGGCATATTTATGAACCAAGTGAAGATGATTTAATAGAAATTTCAAAACTTGAAAGAAAGAAGAGAAGATTTGGTAATAATAAATAATTTTAAAAAAATAAAAAAATAAAATAATAAAAACAATTTTTGCATTTTGTATTTATTTAATTTAGTTCAACTCATAATTCATTCATTCATTTCATTATTATTATTATTATTCACAGTTTTAACATCTTTGTAATAATATTTGGATACCATATTTGATCTTAATATTTTATAATCCATCTATACTTATGTATATATTTAAAGTTATAAATTTATATTTCCGTAGAATAAAGGAATTAATTAATCTATGTATATAACATTGTAATGGACTACCACTATTTAAATAATAAATGTTAAAAATATAAATGGTTATATATATATATTATATACTAAGTATAACTATGTATAGTTAGTTGGGTATCATAAACAGAAAAATGCAAAAAAAAACCAAAACAATCATATTAATAAACATTTGTAAATGATCATGTAATAGTAAAAATATTGGGATATATTAATAACAAAGATAATTGTAATATTATAAGAATTAAAATAATAAAAATTAAAAATACGTATTATGAATTGAAATAATGAAATAAAGAAAATATATTTGTGAATTGAAATTAAAATTTAAATTAAAATTAAAATTGAAATTGAAATTGAAATTGAAATGTATTAATACAAATTTAAAATGCATAAAATTGAAAAAATTGAAATTGACCAATAATTATTTGAAATTGGATTAATATTAAACGCATAATTCGAATGTGTTGTAGTACTTGAACTTATAATTGAAGATGCAGTTGTTGAAGTAGATAATGTTGTTGCAGAAGTATATTCAGATGAACTTAAAATAGTTGAAATTGAAGATATTGAAGTAACATTATTATTATTTGGTGGATTAACAAATTTAATATTATTATTTCGTTCAGCTAAACCAATCCATTGATTTTCATAATCGAATTCAACATATTTATTTTGCATAAATAAAATACCTAAAATCCAAGTACCAGAAGATGTTGAATTAAGACCTTGAATGTTACTAATACAATAACCATTTAAATCTGAAGAGCTTGAATATTCATTACCAAGATACATTTCTGGAGTTAAAGACCAGTTTTTACCAGAAATTTCAAAATCAAAAATTAATGTTGAATTACATAATATAGCATAATTTTCACCATCAGTAATTGAATTTGGGAAAAATGAATGAATAATTGTTGCATCATCTAATGGAAGAACTAAAGATGTAGTACCACTATCTAATAAACCAATTCTAGATATATCAGTTGTAATATCATTAATTGAAATTGAATCAAAAGTAATTTGATAATCATTAACATAAATACTATCCATTTGAAATTCCCAATGATTTGAATCTTGAATAATTGGTGATGTATAAATATCACCAATATGTAAAGAATCTTTTGTGGATCCTAAAAATAATAAACCAGAATTGAAAGAATCACTTTCATATTCACCCATACAAATTGTAAATTTTGATGAATCAATTTCACCATTTTCTGCAAGAAAGGAAACTGCATTAACTAAACCTGTTGAAGATATATTATCAGCTGGTAAACCTAATACACCAGAAAAATCATAAGATTCAAATAAACTTGGAACTTCATTTGCTACACCAAATTCAAAATTATCAGTTTTGTAACCAGCAATAATAATTTTTTCTTCAAAAATTGAACCTGATGCAATACCTGAATCATAAGATAATGCAAAAGTACCATTGATTTTTTCAGCTCCGGTTGCATCAAATAACTTCTTGCCCTTACAAGAATCATCAGTACAATCAGATGAATATATCCATAAATATGGGGATCCAGTATCAATTAAAACAGGATAATCATTTGAATTAATTGTAACATTTACATAATAAGCTTCATCATTATATTCAGAATATAAATAAGTCATTCCTGCAGTCATTGTTTCAGTTTGAATACTTGATAATATTGATGAAGTTGAAGATTGTAAAATTGATGTAGTTGTTGTTGCTGATTTTGTAATTACTGATGAAGGTTTAATTGTTGAATATGTTATATTAGATTTAGAAGAATTTTCTATTTGAAGAACAGCTTGCTTCATATTAGATTTATATTTTAAAGGCATTGCTTCTACTTCAGAGACAAAATATGCATTATTATTATTGACGTATCCAGGACGATCATCATTAAAAGCTGATGAAATTCCTATAAGGTTCACTATTATAGTTAAAAACGGTATTTGAATATGCATTTCAATTTGCAAAAAAACTGTATTATTATTATTTTTTGTTATATGATATTCAATTATATTAGAAGATTTATTAATTTTATAATTTTTTGTTTTGTCTAATGTATGTATTTTTGGATTTAGAAAAGAGTTTTTATAGAGATAATTGATTTATATGATGAGAACTTATCAATTAATTATTCTCGCTTGTAATTCTATATATGAATATTGAAGATATTCAACAGGTTGTATGATGAAAAGAAGGAAGAAGCTCAACTGATGTATAAATAAAGAGAAAAAAATACGAATGCTGTGTATATATATAATGTATTGAAACGTTTTCAATCAATAGCAACTTTTGGAGAGGAACAATAAGCACCGCATAAGTTAAATTATCAATAATCAATAATCAGCAATCTAGTAAAAAGTAATAAGCTTAGTACTTAGTAACTATCAGACAACAGACAACAGACAACACACACTCTGCAACGTTACAGTGTTTACAATTCACAATACCAGAAACCAGAACCGAGAACAACCATTTATTTCGAACACCAATCAAGACAATCGTAAACAATTATTTGGTCTAAAATGTAAAGTTCAAAGTTCAAAGTCCAAAGTTGCTCTATTTGGGCTAAACTTTAGCGCCAACAGCCAACCGCTGACACGCTAGTGTTGATCTTTTGCCGCATTGGGCTAGTGGGCAGGTGGCACATGCATGCTTTCATAATTAGCAAACACGGAACAATTGAAAATCACAACAACGGGCAACGACAACGCGCAACTGGAAAAAATACATGTATAAATGCAATTAAAAAAATAAATGTTGAAATGATCGAACCCAGGATCGAACTGGGGACGTTATGCGTGTTAAGCATATGCCATAACCAACTAGACCATCCGACCATTTATATGCAAAAAATGCTTAGATTTGTGTCACCACTCAGCAGTATGTCACGTG